>JAUJYT010001146.1:0-12836 GCA_033996565.1 Nanhermannia nana
ATCAAAATTTAAAAATGTTAATTTGTTTGTTCTGTACAAATATACCTTTCAAAGTGATAAATGTGTAATTAGATTAATGTCACTTTCTAGAAAAGTTTATTCCTAGGACAGGATAACTAATAAATTTTTAAAAATAGAAAGTGATTGAAGTTTATGTAGAAATTAGCCATAAATCTATTTTTTGTACTGCAATTTATTTTACTATTTATAATACTTAAGAGATATTCTAGTAACTGTAGTTCCTAGGCTTCTTGGACTCTGTAGATTTAAATGTATGTGTTGAATATGTTTTGGTATAAGGTTAATCTGGTAAAATAATTGGAATCGGTTGTTAAGTGGTCGAGCACCTCCCTTTAAGCTTTAAGATAAATAAATAAATCACTGAAAATGAGCTTTTCATTTCAATCAAGTAAATCGTTCAAAATCTTGTCCATTAGGTCAGGCTAGCCTAGGGTCCAGGCTTGATAGGCTCGCTTCAAGGAGCTTATTAGAGGCTTAGGCTCAGGCTCTAGATTTTAAATCCAGGCTCAGGCTCTAAGGTTTGACTTTAGGCTCAGCCTCTGTTGATTATAAGCCTAGGCTCGTTAGGCTCAGGCTCGAAATTTTTGAGCCTATGGACAACATTAATAATTATTATTACTATTCATATAAGATGTCTCGACGAAATGGATGCAATAGCTGACCATTCAAGTGATTCTTTAGATCGCGAGTGCTTTTTTGGTTTAATCGAATTAGTGATAGAAATCTGACTCCCATCACAATGTACAGACTCTTTGTACAGACTCTGAATAACCTAAAACTTCACCAAATAATTATGCAAATTGGTGGGCAAATAAATCTTATTATACCTGTGCTTATGAGCAGGTATTCATAATTTTGAAGATAAATAGAGTTTCTATTCAAAAATATTAAGAAATTGCTTAAAAATCACTTTTTAAAAAATATAATTTTGGTCAATATTATAAATTAGTAAAACTGAAAAATTTAATTATTAAGTGTAGTGTAGAGCAAATGACAAGCTCGAGCTTGAGCTGAGCTGAGATTGTCTCAGCTCAAGCTCAAGTTCAAGCTCAAGCTCATAGCAACGAGCTTAAGTGAGCTTTTCTTATAACCAAAAACAGTTTAAACAAAACTTTTCTTAGAATTTAGAACCATATAATCATAAAACTTTTCTGAGAAATAAATATATTTGAACTTAAATTAAAATAAGGTTTTATATAAATGATTGATGTTCTAATTGATATTATTTTTGAATAAAAAAGTCTGTTTTAAAGAAAAAAAAATTTTTATATAAGCTCAAGCTCAAGCTCACCCCGAAATGTTAAGCTCAAGCTCACCCTAAAATATGAAGCTCAAGCTCAGGCTCAAGCTTATGCTCTACACTAATTAAGTGAATATTATAGCAAATATTTTCTACCTTATGCTCATATTAATACCTCTTGTTTCTGTGTATTTTATTGTAAATTGCGCTGTAAGGCAATGTACTGTAATGTTCATGAGGTAGCAAATTAGAGATGAGCACAAGATCTCGTCTCGCGAGAAATATCGCTAAATCTCGTCTCGTCTCGCGAGACAAATTATTGGGTACGATTATGACACGAGACAAGACGTGTCTGAAAAAATTTCTTGAGAGTTAGTTTATTGCTACAAATTAATGAATTTTTACAACTGAAATAAAAGAGAATGCTAATTCAAATATTTTAACATAAAATAGTTGCCCTAAGTGCCTGTTAGAATATTAAGTCAAGTCTCGTTCTAATCCACGAGAAGAGACGAGATGCAAAATTCAGTTTAATTACGAGACGAGATTGTACTGCATTACACGAGACCGAGACGAGATTTAAAAAATCAAAAAATATGCTCATCTCTATTGCAAATAATGCTGGACAGCAACTTGAATTCAAATATTCTCTCTTTTTTTATCTGTACCTTCACTTACTTCTTAATTAGTTATATAAATCAGATATAAATATGAAAAAGACTTAAGTTTAAAAAAATGTTAAAGTTTTGATAACTTTATCTCTTTCTACCCTTTCTGCTCCCTCTTTGCTCTTTTGAAGACATTAAACATTATTTAAAAAGTTTTCATTTAATTGATTAATAGTTAAATGTTAACAATTAATTGTTAATTGAGATGATGTCTCACTCTTTTGTCTCAACCAATAAATTGATGATTTGTTTTATTATCAAAATCTATTCAAAAGTTGATATATTAATACATTATTAAAAGAAAGTATGACATAAATGAATGTAACGTAATATGTGTTCAATTGCTTTGTAAAAAATGGGAGTTTTTCAAAATAAGTACATTATTAATAAACATAATATCAAAGTCTAATTACTTATTATTGATATTAAATCACAATTAAGTTGTAAATAAAATAATTATTAAAAAGTGAAATAATGGCGACAATAGGTCTGACTCTACAGAGAGATCTGTTTCAACACAACGACGAAAGACTTATGGCTTTAATTAGTGTAACAAAACCTCAGAAGAAGAAAAAGAAAACATATGTTCTGTCACTTGTATTGAATGACGTGAAGAGATGTCATATAATTTACTTAATCAAAAAGACTGATCAGTACTACAAAAAGCACAAGAGTTGGCAATTGTCTGAATTGCGTTCAGTGGACGCCAAATGCGATTCCATCGATAGCAAAGAGTTTGAACTCAACTTCAATAATAAGCAGACATACAAATGGATGGCAAACAGCTTTAATGACAAATATTCGTTCATTCAATTGTTGTCTCGTTTGTGTTCACAACATTTTGAGTTACAAAAAATCAATTTCTTGAATATACCAAAAGAGGCGTTACTTTCATATGAGAGCCAAGACATGCGGCAATTGCTTCTCAACGACAATATTGCAGACAATTCTTCGACCAATGATTTCAATGCAGTCGACGAAGAGTCATATCAAGCGCTCACCAGTAGAGAAGAGGCAGATCTCGAGAGACTTATGTCTCAGTGCGAGTTCACTATACATAACGCCGAAGCCTTTACTGAACAGGTTTTTGATTTTTATTTTTAATTACGTTACAAATAATAGTATTTATGCCAATCTCTGACCCATCTCTAGCTTTCACGTGAAGTCACTTCTATGGACTCGACTAATATTCAGAACATAATGGCTTCTGAGCAAAGAGTTCTTGGACTAATGCAAGTGCTTCAGAGCGCTGTCGACGAAGCGCTTAAGTTAGAGAACAAAATCATTCACTACGAAAATCTACTTAAAAATGTGAGGGATGTTGTCCTTCAAGTCGAACAAAAAGAAGCCATTGTTCAAACACAAAACGCTAATAATAGAAAACTATTGTTAGAATTGGAATATCTTATCAATCAATTGGACTTTTCTAAAGATAATGAAGACTTGCTATTAGAGGGAGACTTAACCACTCAAAGAGGAATCGGTTCATGTATTTCAGCTGCAAATGCATTGCAGAATGCATTGAACGCTAATATACATCCATCGCTTTCTTATATGAGTGCAGTTCAAGAACAGAAAAAATTACTCGAAAGGACGTGTACGAGGTTTGCGTCACGTCTTTCTCATCACTTGAATAATCTGTTCTCTCATTTGGCCAATCAATACGGCGATGACTTTCTAGCAGTTATTTCACGCCAAGAACTGTCTCTACCGGCACATGACTTAATACACAATACACTCAAACCCTATGGACCTTTAGTTAAATGGTTGCACAATAATGATAACGAAACTTTCACACAATTAGTTAAAAACTATAGAAGTTATATAAGTAATCAATACGAACGAGAGTTAACGCTCTTTTTTGAATATGCGAGAGAACGACTTTCTGGCGGAAGATATATAAGCGGTAACAACACTCCGCCTCAGAATGCAGAACACAAGCGAAGAACATTGGCTGCACCCGAAGGCCCCAACAGAAGAGGTTCCAATTCGACTGCAGGAACAGCTGTCAATACAGATCATTTCGATACCTCTTCGACGCGCAGTTCAGAAATAAGTTTAAGTGAATGGGAAGAATTCGACACTTGTATCGAACGAATGCTTTTAGCAATTGATCCGGTATGTCTTTCTGAGCAACAGTTTTGTATTGAATTCTTTGATTTGGAATTGAGTCCTGCAGCTCAGCCTCCTATCAATGCTTCATTTTCTTCGAGTCCTTCGCCTTCCAATCAAAGTCAGAGCAGTAGTGAAACAGAGTCTAAAAAGAATGAACAAATCAGACCAATGATGAGTGACTTGTTTTCTGCTCTCGAACCAGAATTCATAAGTTTTGCCGCTTTTTACGATAAAATAGATGGTCTTTACTCTATGTATCTTTTGGTACGCCTAACACATCACGTATTGTCAGCACAAGACACCGCTTCCTTTCTGTCCAAAGCGTATGGAAATATATTAATTCAAGTGAAGCGCAATTTCGACCGTTTTATGCTTTCTCAACAAAACGCAATCGAAGAGGCGAAGGCTCCCAAACGACCCAAATGTGGAGTTTTGCCGTTTATAAAGCGATTCGAGACCTTTGCCAAACAGGCCGAAAACATATTCAAAAATGCTGTTCAAAGAAGAGCTGACATTGACCGGTGGTATACTTTATTAGTGCGCTCTATGTTTGAAGCAATCAATCGCATCGCTAAAGAACACCATAAAACCCCGCCTGAAATGATTAGAGTCGAAAACTACCATTACTTACAAAATTCTTTGTCAACATTAAAGATATTATGTTTGGAAAACGAAAGAAAAGAAGCAAAAAATCGTTATAACGAAGCTCTAAAAGACTATGTGGCGCGTTATTTTGGTCGACCCCTCGAAAAACTCAATATTTTCTTTGAAGGCGTACAACAAAAAGTATCCCAAGGAGTCAGAGAGGAAGAGATCGGATATCAGTTGGCTTTTAGTAAACAAGAGTTGAGAAAAATCATTAAAGATTGCAATTTGAAAGAAGTAAAGAAAGGATTGGAAGAAATGTATAGAAAAGTAGAGAAACACACGTGTGAGCCCACAACCAATTTGATTCAGGTATTCATATAAGCGTTTCTCTTATTCCTTTCAACCCTTGAGTGAGTGTGTGGTTAAGCACTTGTTCATAAGTAATAAACTTTGCTATCAATACAGTACAATTGAGCTCTGTTTAGCACAAGTGCTAAGTCAAAGCCTTTTGGTACAAAGCTTTTGTCATCTCAATAGACAAAGTGCTCCCCAATGTTCGGCACATTTATTTAAATTGTATTTTATTTTAGGTGATATGGCGTTCAATGCAGGGAGAATTCATCACTCAATACAAAGCGATCCAAGACATGATCGAACGCTGTTATCCGGACGCGAATATAACCCTATCGTTTTCAATCGACGATGTGCTGAACGTATTCTCGGAAATCGCACAGTCGCATTGATTTTTATAATTTATTATTATATTTTATTTACTGTATATTTTCTGTGTTATAAATTATTTTAAGAAAATTTAATAAACTCTATAGTGATAGAAATCCATAATACATCTGCAAATATTGATTCCAGAGATTAAAGTAACTAAATAGAAGACAAATAAAGGAATGAGAGGGTATAGTAATGATTGTGTATGCTTTAGAATTGAGAGACAACTATAGCCGAGAAATGTTATGTAACAATAATAGGTGACTGCGATCATCCACAATGTGTTGCCAAAGAGGCGCGCAATGAAGAAATCTTGACTTATAAGAGCTGTTAAAAGGAAATTAAATAAATTATTATTAATATAATTTGAAATATAATTAATAAATAATACCGTTATAGAAAAATAGTTGAAACACATGTAATATCAGTAAAGGAGGAAAGAAAGCGTTGAGATGAACGTCGAAAGCATAGCCCCACTCGACGTCATCTGAAGGCGACTTTCTCATATACCGATTGGTCAGAAGCCAGAAAAGAGAGGCCACCAATACTGACACGAAGACGCAGTCGACAAATATGATCCAAAACAAGAACTTAACAAATCCTAAAAAATGAAGTTTTAGACAGAGAGAGAGACCCGTCGCGGATATTATAAACCAGAGACCCAGTAATAGAAGAAATGCCGGATCGTCGCGAGCGAACTGGTTCTTAGTTTGCTTTCGGTATTGAAAGTTACGGTATCTGTCAATACATTCAATCAGTTAAATGTCAGTTTATATTAACGTTTCATTAAATGCATTATACATCAAATTAATTATAATTAGTTTCAATAGAGTTAGAGATAATTATTACACTTTTTTGGGTGAAATAAACAGATAAATCATTTGCCAAATCGCGAACTCGAAGTCCATTTGTCGAAAACGGAACAATCGAAACAAGTATTTCGAGCACTTCTGTATCGCATCCATTGGTTGGTTTCTGTGCCTGTTTCTCAACCGGTTAGGTATCGGTTCTGGTAATGGACTGACACTCACATCAACACTACTACTGCTCGACACTAATGGAGAGCTTTTTCCAAATGAATACATTTTAATAATCTGTTAATCTATTGATCGGTTTCTATAATATAATTATAAATGAATTCATTTAATATTATTTGACAGTAAATTAAAATACTATTAAATTATAATTAAAAGACACCCACTTTTGATACGATTTGTAAAAAATTGTTAACACTTTCTCTTCATTTCAATCAATATATTTTCGGATCACTTATTGGTTCATTAATATTGATATAAAATAAAATGAATAATTAAATCAATGTTTGGTTTGTAATGAATGACTAATTTTTAAATGACATAAACATACGTCTCATACGTTTCTTCACTCGTATTGATCGTCAAATAGGGTTTCAATAAATAACTGTTTAAATACTTTGAGATTTGGTTTTAAATTTTAAATAAACCAAAAAACTAATAAATTTCAAAAGAATAGAGTCATAGGAAAAATGTTTGTCAATCAATTTATTCTATTAAATTAATTAAAAGAAATAATTAAATAATTAAATGATTGTGATTTGCAATTATAGAAACCCATAGAAAGTGAGAAACATGTGATCAAAAGAAATAAACATTTTATTTGTTAAGTAATAGTAAGGAAATTATAAACAAAAAATTTGATACTATTTTGTCATAAATTTTTTTAAATTTATTAATTAAAATGGCTTTAAATAAATTAATAGTAAATTTATTATTATTAACATTAATTAATTTAATAGATTTAATCGATTGTAATAACGATAATACCGAACAAAATATAATAACAGATAATAATAGCAATCGTTTGAACGCTTTTTATACAATTGAAGGCAAAATCATTCCGTTCTCTGATTTAAGTCAATCTCTCACTCAATTTATGACTAATACTAAAATTATTGTCAATTATGGCCAATACTTCGCTTTCCTTAAGTATTATTTCAATTAATTATTTATTTATTTATTATTTATTATAATATACTATAATATTAATTGAAATATTGACTGAACTGTGCAGAAGAGACGGCACTTTCGAAGTGACGCGTTTGAGTCCCGGCTCTTATTTGATCGAAGTCTCGAACGCCGACTACTTCTATGAACCGATTCGAGTGGACATCAATTCTAAGGGAAAAATAAGGGCTCGAAAAGTGAATTACATCCAGAGCTCTGCTGTGCAACAGCTGTCATATCCGCTCAAATTGAAATCTAAGGGTCAGTTCAAGTATTTCCAAATGCGCGAGACCTGGAAAGTGACGGACTTTCTCTTCAATCCAATGGTTCTTATGATGGTTTTGCCTCTCCTTCTCATTATGGTTTTGCCCAAAATGATGAACGCGGCCGACGCTGACACTCAACGGGTTTGTCTCCAATCCATTATTACTTATACTTATTTTATATTTTATTAAATTTACTGACTATTGAATTGAATGAACAGGAGATGCAAAATCTGCAAATGCCTAAGTATGACGTCCCAGAACTCTCTGAAATGATGACCAGTTGGTTCACTGGCGGTAAACCTCAAACCAGTAAAACAAAGGCTATTAAAAAGAAACAGTAATTAATTATTTGTAAACGTTGTCAATAAGACTAATCAACACTTTAGCAGATTATATAGAAATTCATTTCATTTATTTTCTAATTGCAATTATAAGTTATAGTAAATTATAAATTTTATGTTTCAAGTAAATTGTAATAAATTACTCATTTCGTTAAAATAAAGCGTAAATGTTCTAAACCATAAGTGCATTCAACATAGTTATCGGGAGTTATGATCAGATCGTGTGCTACTGTACTGTCTCTGAGAATTGGATAAAAAATTAACTTTTCTGCCGATTAATAATTTATAATTATTGTGAATATATTGAACTCATAACTAAATATTTTTAGTATTTTATCATTGGTTTCAGATTAAGTTCGAGTCAGTATAGACTCAGCAGAAAAATAATTAGCAAATTGTGAAAACTTTTATTGATTATTATTTAGTAAATATGTAATGTGAAGAAAGAATGACAAGAAAAGACCAAAATTGTGAGTTTAAGTCCAAATGTATGCTAAAGAGTAATCTTTTAATTAAAACAAATCTTTGTATTCACTTAAGTTTACTCTATTGTAGATGTGATCAGTAGTCATGTTATTCAAACTCATGTCAGATTCTCTATAAAGTTATAAATATTTGTCAAATCAATCTATTTATAGTTAATATTGATTTCATTTCATTATTATATAATATTATTGTATTATTGCAAACGCAATACCGGTGTATCACAAAAAGCAATGCATAAGTTTTATGAGGTATATGAAGACTACTTTCCCTTTAAACATAAAATACTAATACATGTAATGTGTGAGACATGTGTTGAGATGTGTTGACTCGCATTCTCTCCATTGAATATTTAAAATCAATTTTTGCGTTTATTATAATATTTATTTGAATAAAATGTTTTCATTGCATAAATTAAATTCATTTATAATAATAATAATAATATATTTATTTGAATTGCAATCAAAATATTCGATCAACTGCAACAACGATGTGATCGGTTGCGGAGGTTTTGTTAAATCGATTGTTAATATTAATTACGACAGAATTAATATTAAACTGTAAGTAATGAATGCATTTTATATATAAATATATAATTAATTGAAATGTTTTGCAAAACAGTTACACAGACAAAGGAATAGTTAAGTACAGGACTGATTGCGCCCCAAATAATGGCTATTATTTTATTCCGCTTTACGATAAGGGAAAGTATGTCTTAAAGATAGAACCGCCCGACGGGTGGACTTTCGACCCAATGAGTGTCGGATTTGATTTTGACGGCAAGACTGACTTGTGCTCACTTCAAAACGACATCAACTTTTCATTCAAAGGATTCACTGTTTCTGCCAAAGTATTTGTTGTTAACAATTAATTAAATGAATAGTTTTTTCTTTTATATTAATCTAAATATATATTTATTCACTTAATTAAAAGGTGTTGAGTGAGGGCTCGTCTTCAGGACCATCAGGTGTTAGCACAACATTAAGAGCCAAACAAAATAATAATATCCTGAAAACAACTCTCACTTCAAAAGATGGTTTCTATGAATTCAAGGAAGTACTGCCCGGAGATTATGTAATACAGGCCTCACATCATTCCTGGAGATTCAAAAAGAGTGAAATCGAAGTTTCGGTCATTAATGATAACGTGGATCTGTCGGTAAATCAAGAAAATAGTATTTCCATTTTGGGCTATGAGGTGATCGGAACCGTTTTGAGTGATGGCGAACCCATTAATGGAGTTCTTTTTGCTTTGTATTCAAAAACTAACTTAAAGCCTGTTTTGGGCTGTGATTCAAAACCAATTCCTATTACTAAAAGATCAAACGATAATTGGAATTACTTATGTCACGTCTCTTCTGATAAAAATGGTTTGTTTCGGTTCCAAACAGTCCCGATCGGCGCATATATGTTGGTTCCGTTCTATAGAGGAAAGAATATTCAGTTCGACGTAAAGCCGTCGGAATTAGCTTTTGAAGTTTCCAATGAAAACCTTAAAATCAAAACTGTATTCCAAATCGAAGGGTTTAGTGTCTGGGGTCGTGTTATTATCGATGAAAAAGAGATACCGAATGCAGAAATTACTTTAATAGAGCAAAACAGTGGAAGAGAACAAATCATTTCAACGCAAACTAATGGTATCTATAATTTAGAAAATGTAAAGACAGGCAATTATAAGATCTCAGTGAAGGCTAAACACATGTATTTCGCACCGATTACTGTTAAGATTTCACCGATTGCTTCGCAGGTTCCCGACATTATACCCAATGCTTTTGATGTTTGCGGACAATTAATCTTCAAAACCACTCCAATTAGTAAACAAATTACTATAAATTTCAAAAATAACAGATTCAGCGAAAGTATCACATCAGACAATAGCGGAAAGTTTTGCATTGCTTTAAAGCCTGATTCATATACAGTGAGTCCAATCAATTTGGAGTCTTACAAAAATCTACTTTTCATTCCATCAAAACTTAGTATAACTGTAAAAAGTGATCCTATTTTGGATTTAACATTCACTCAGTTCACAGCCTCTATTAGTGGTCACATAAATATTATCGATACGGCGAATGACTTAATCGTGAAACTCATTAATAAAAAGCAAAACGAAATGGTCTCGACTTTAAAATATTCTCAGTTGAAAAAGATATCTCCAAATAAGTTTGAATTTAAATTTGAAAACGTATTGCCAGCTCTTTATAGTATTTCTATAACCAAAGAATTGAATACATTGTGTTGGCTCTCAGACACACACGATGTAGAAGTGATTGATAAAGATTTAAGAGATATTGAATTCGTTCAAAAAGGATATATACTTTCGCTATACTTTTCTCATATAATAGATCTTTACCTTAAATATCCTTCTGATAAAGTCGAGAAACTCAAAATCGGAAGCGATCATAGTTTGAGGCATTGTGTCAGCGAATCGGGAATTTATTCTATTAGACCGATAGGTTGCCACAAATTCAGTGATGATGAACAGGATTTGATCACTTTTGACACCTCTAAGGAATCGGGAAAATTGATCTCAAGAACTGCTGTAAAACATTTATTAACAGCTAATATTATAACGAATCTAAATGTTAGTGATATTGTATTAACAGTAAAAGTGAAATCTTTTGGTAGTGAAGAATTCACAGAACGACTTAATTTACAGCAACACAAAGTTATAAAAGACAATAATGAGTTATTATATGAGTATTTAATATCAATTTGGGCCAAACCTATGGTCAACATCTATTTGGAGCCCTCTTCCAGTCAACTGCTATTCAAACCAAATTCATTTGAGACTAAACTTGAAGACGAGTGTCTCGAAAATTTGCTGACATTTAAAGGTCGTATAGGACTGTTCATTAACGGTCAGATCATTCCTAAACTTGAGAATGTAATCATCAAAATAATCAGTTCAGATCAGGTTCTATTGACCGTTAAATCTGATTCACTCGGAAAATATATTGCCGGACCTTTTGATAGTGACACGGAATTGACAGTAAATGCTGAAAAGGAAGGCTATGTTTTTAAGTCAGTGCCCAATAAATTGGGTCATTTCGAGGCAATTCGATTATCGCGAGTGTTGGTTAAAGTGAGCGATGATCAAAATGAGCCGCTTTCTGATGTATTGATTTCGATAAGCGGTGGAACTGAAAATTATCGTAAGAATAGTGTGACTCCAACTAATGGTGAGCTCACTTTCAATAATCTGCATTCTGGACAATATTTCATTAGAATAATGATGAAAGAGTATGATTTCGAGCCTTCATCTAAAATGGTTAATGTTGAGGAAGGTTCTAATGTTAATATAGAAGTTCGCGCTAAGAAAGTAGCCTTCAGTTGCATTGGAGTCACCGATTCTCTTAATGGTGAACCAGAAGCTGGTGTTGTCATTGAAGCTATTGGTTTGAGAAACGTCATCATGAACTCTAATTTCAATTGTTCTCAATTACAAGAAGAAACAGTTAGCGAATCGAATGGTAGTTTCAGAATTAGGGGATTAAGACCTGAGTGTCAATACGCGGTTCGAATCAAATTAAGTGATGAAAAGAATAGACATATTAATCAATCGATACCAAGAATACACTTAATTCGTGTCGAAGGTCATGACGTGACTAATATTCGTTTAATTGTTTTCAGAAAAATGACACAAATGGATGTCAGCGGAGATGTGATGACTTCTTATGAATATCTTCCAAGTTTAAAAGTAATTCAATTTTTTAAAAGTTTAATTCATTTAAATTTTATTTTTAAAATTATTTTAAAATTTTTAATTTGATTCACAGGTGCGTCTATTCAATGAACTAAATCCTGAGCAACCGATCACTGCTTTAGCTTTGAGTTCGAGCCCTTTCTTCTTTTTGCCGGCGCTAACCATTGACAATAGAAATTACTTCATTCGTTTGGAATCAAGTCTTTCTACTAATATGTATGAGTTTGAGTCGCCTTCGAAATCATTTCGCGCGAATACAAGTCATTTACATTTAACGTTTAAATTCAACCCTAAATTACGTGTGAATTCAAATTCAGGCAACTATATTGAACATGATTTGACTCACGGATCAATATATACTTTACCACTTGTTATATTATTAACAATTCTTGTGTATAATTATAGCAAAATATATCCATTTTTTATGCAATTTTTAACTTTTTTCAACCGACTAAACAATGAAAGATTAGCTAATTTTGAAAATGGAAGTAATTCTGCGCTTACTGTTAAGCGTAAAACTAAAAGCAAAAAAATTTAATCTTAGAATTTATTATTAAATAGATATTAAATTAGTTTTACGTATAATTTAATTTATAAAATTTTCTATTACTTAAAAAATTGTCTTATTGTTAAGTTTTATATTTTCTCGTGTATTAAAATATGATAACTTAATCAGAAATATTTTAAAAGTAATTCTTGATTTACAC
>JAUJYT010001147.1:0-12830 GCA_033996565.1 Nanhermannia nana
ATTTTGTGAATAATTGAAAAAATATCTTTTTGGTCCCCCCCCCTTGATTTTGATAATTTCATTCTGACCCACCACTCACCAAACTTGTCACCATGCTATACTCTGGAATTACCTACAGTATAATTGTAAAGATAATTATTGGGATAAGTCTAATGCCTGATTACTTGAATTGAAACAAGAGATATACTTTCGAAATATACATTAAATTATATGCATTATAGTAACGCTTTATTAAACCAACCTTTTTATTAAAATATAAACATAAGAGCTTCATATAAATTAATGTTTAGATACCTTTATAAATTTTACATAGAATATACACGTATTTGCGAATAACTTAATAGTTTTCTCAAGTTTTTAACAGATACCCTCTTCGAAGATATGCAGACTGAGGACACATTTAGCAAAGATATTTCTATATACACTACATTACTTTTTTCTATATACACTACATTACTTTTTGTTTGTTTATTGGTTCGTTCAATTTAAAGATTGTTAATCAGGAATCAAAGTTTTTCAGTTGATTAGTAATAAAATATTTAAAACATATGTCAGTAATTAATAGTTTTATCCATTTTCAAGTCATTTAATAGTCTTTTATGTTTTAAAATTTGAACCTAATATTCCATTTAGAGATAGAATTTAAGTTCTCATTTGAGTTAAACTTTAATTAAACTCAAAATAAAAGATGAGATAAAGAAAACGTGCATTAAATATATAATTTTATTGATAGTTTTGAAATTTAAAAATCATATAAATCAAAATAAGTTTTATAAGAAGTGTCTAATTTGTTGTGTAGAACAACGTAATCCATACAAAATATTTATTTAATAGATTATCAAAAATATCTTATAAGTTAAAAATTATTGTATAATTATAAAAATAGAGCTCTATTTTATTTAGTTTATAATTATTTTTGATGTTTTGATAAGTTGAAAATCAGCTCTCACTTAATTTTTAATTTATCTTAAGTGTTATTGGACTCGTTTGAAACAGTTTTGAATCGGTTTTGAATTATAGTTTTAATTTTCAAAAACTTGTTTATACTAAAGTACTATACTTTTGGTATTTTACAAGATTTGTTAGAAAGGCGGAAAATAAATGCAAAATTAATCTAAATATTAATATTAAGAGTTTGTGTTGAAATATTATTTACAATAAAATATTTTACAAACCCTTTGTTTTTAATTTATTCAAATAGGAGTTTTGTCCCGAAAGTTAAATTGGGAAAAGTTGGCTATAAATAAAACAGAAATTTTGGGTGTATTGAAGTTTCCCATTTAGATTTGTCCTCACTTTTGAATTTCAAGTTTTACAGATTAGCAGATGATAGAGATTGGACACTTCGCTGCTTTTTCTTTAAAAGAAATATTTCTTTTTGTTAATATGAAAATTACTTTTTGTCGAACTCAGTTTGAGATAAGCTCTTAAGTTAGAGTAAATTTACGATAGTTTAAGCCCTAAAATATGAAAATTTGGTTTATTTATTATAGGAGTGACGCTTACAAATACATTTGAAACTCTGAAATTAATTTATTAAATAACTTTTTAGTTACCCAAAGATTTTAATAATGATATATAAAGAGATGCTAACCTGTTAGTGGACCAGTAGTTGTTTGTAATGAAAGTTGTAATAATGAATCTTTTATACATTAGCCTCGTTTTTACCATATCTTTATTAACTAAATTCATATCGAAAGGAAAGTTTTTTACCATAATTTAATTGATGGACATAGTTATTAAATATTAATTAATGAATTTTAGTTTCAATGAAATTAAATGACTTTTATTTTCGTGACTTAAATAGAAATGCGTTTCAAAGTTAATTAAATTTCATTGAAATATAGCGTGAACTCACACTTCATTGATATTTTATTAATGCGAACAAATATTTTTATTTTTAACTTAATTATTAGAAAAAAGCACTTCACAAATAGTTTATTTTGTTGGAATGATGCGAAAAAATTGGAGAAATTTTATCGCTTCTCCAGTTGTTATATTTTGATTGAATGACATGAAAATTGAAACCTCAAGTTATTTAATCACTCAAAGTTTGTTATACGTGTTCATACAGTATTTATATTAATTTGAATTGAACTTAAACTTGATCTTCAAGTTATAGATTTATAATAATTATTATTTTGAATATAACTAATTAAACATTTATAAAAAAAATGATGTCTGTGTGTGCGTCCGTGCGTGTGTATGCCCGCAATAATGTGATAAAATTATTTTGCATTAATACTGTTGAGATCTTACTTTAAATATTTTTACAAAAAGTGAAAAGTCAAATTTTTATAACTGCATAACGGGTTAATAGCATAAAGTTATGAGTTGCTCAGCTCAGTTACATGTATATATTAAAAATTAAACAATCTATTATTATGAACTGATTGTACTTATATTTGTCAAATAGTTGAAAATTAGGAATTTCCTTATTTAGTTAAAGAATTATTTGTAAATTATTGAGCATTTTTAAGAAATTGAGTTCAATATATTTGCTTTCAGTGCTAGTAATATGAAAAACTATTCACATTCAGCAATGAATTTCAAAAATTTAAATATATTTGTAAAAATGTCATAATATGAAAATTATCAGACAGTTAAACACAACAATGAATTGAGACTTATGAATACAATAATATAAAATATTAAAATTTTTACTATATACTGTATTAATAATGGGTTTCAACAATGAAAAGTGTGAATAGGGACAGACTTTTGAAGACAATACTTCCGAATTAGCCTTAATATGTGTTAAAAAGTTAGAATTAATAAGTTATAACAAGTATTTTAAAAATGATTATAAGTGAATAAGTAATGGCATTAACGTTAGAATCAGAAGATAAATAACAGCTTTATGTCTACCTTTATTCACGGTTATTAATTATATACCAGCAAATAAATTTTGATATTGCTGAAACCTCCCGTAATTCATAATTTCGTAAAGTTAAACCAGACAGACAGCAACCATACAGTATAGTATATTTATTTAAGAGTAACGGTCTATAGAGAGACAATCAAAACACTTATACAGCTTTAGACACTTATAAAAGATGACTTCACAAGAGGTTTGAGGCGAGTCAAGAACAAAAATAATTAATGCACTTTATTGGAAAGGATTTCTTAAGCTTAATGAGTTAATTGTTAATTAAATGAATGAAACTCTTAACGACATTGAATGAAATAATTAATAAAAAGCGAATTTGTATTCCAAAACAGTAAGTTTAATGAAAGTAAGGGAAACCCCCAAACAGTGAATAATGACATAATTTATGATTATTAAGAATATTCTCTGTTAATAACAAGGCTAGCATTCAGACATCCGTGCAATTTAACCATATATTTGCAAATAGAAAATATGCCACAAGGGATATAAGAAGAGCAGACAAAAAAGTGAAGCAACAAAACCAAAGTCTGGGCTCAAAGAAAAACAAGCACTTGAGAACTGTTCGGCGAGTCGTAAAGAAAACATATAAAATAAAAATATAAAATATGAAATAACAGTTCATTTAAAGCAGGAGTGCGTGCAATCATAGCAGGATTCCTCCATTTGTGAAAATAGCCATTTGAGAGCCGCTAAAAACAGCACTGAGTTATCACAAAAAATAATTTGAAGCCAAAAAACATTTTGGCATCAGTTAAATTGGAAGTTGACGTTATTGGGCTTGAAGACAAGGTCAAATGTGATATGTTACGCATCGCTGATCATACTATTTGGCCCTTAAATACTTATTCTTTGATGCAATTTAGGACTGTTGTGTGCTCGCGCACTTTCTAACAAAATACAATTCAATTGAAGTATCATAAGTAGGTTTCTTTCAGGAAAAAGGGGAGACATCAATGAATTTAAAATATGGGATTATAAGGCAGAAAAGAATGGGGGAGAAAGAAAGAGAAAAGGAGGTAGTATTGCTATAATAGTCGTAAGGAGTTGTTGTACTGTAGACAGGACTGGAGTCGTGGTGCAGCACAACTCTAATAACCCTACTTTTTCAAAACTCCGTGAGTTTTACTCTTATAAAAATATACATATAGATGAATACACTGTTTGTGAGATACAATGCGTGCATAGTTTGCTGTATAGTCACAATAACTTATTGCATCTTTTGAAATATGTTGTGTGTGTTGAATTTAACTTATGCAGCTATAACTTGCTATTACTAAAAGTTGGTGTAATGTTAGTGGTGTAGTGGGTGTGGGCTTAGCTCATCACTTGACTGACTCGAGCAAAAAAAGTAGAGGAACTGATGTGAAGAAGGAAAAGGCCAAATAAACGCCAACACCCTATGATTAGTGCGAAGTGACAATAATCTTTATCAGAGAGTGCATTGACGAAACTCATGTCAAATGTTGACCAAATAGAAACAAAGTTTGTGACTTTTGTGTCAACTTTTTCTCTCAACTAATATGTAGCGCATAAACTATTTTTCAAACTTTTTTTCAGCAAATTTCCGAAATTCCGACTTGTATTTAAAAATTTATTGCTCGCAAAACTTCAATTTGAAAGTTTCCACAAATTGAATTCGGGATCAAATACCACTATATGTTCAGCTCAATCTCAACAAGTTATCAAACTTCTCATCTTCATTTATGGAGTCATATAAATCTAATCTCTATTGCAATTTATTTATAGCATAAAATATCTGTTTGGCTCAAGCTCTTAATTCACCGGTTGTACAGCATGCTCATAGCTTAAGACACTTTCTTATATCTTCAAAAGGTGCGTAACATTTTTATTTTTCATAAAAATAATGCGATATCTAATTAACAGTATTCAAGTTTACATTTGAAACTGCAATTTATTCATATTATGAAAGCTCACGCATTTTGCATAATATTTATGAAAGCTTTAGATTGAAACCTGAAATGAGTAAAAACTAATGAGTTATTTATAGTTTGTTGTTTGCTAACTTTTTTTCAAATATATAAATATTGAATATAAGCAGCTCTTAAATAGATTGCATTAGAAAATGCAAATATGTTCCTGCTTGATATGCATCAAAACACAGTAGTTGTTGTATTTGTTTATGAAAGTAGTTTTCTCTGAAGTTAATAAATATTCATTTAAGTTATTTCTAAATTATTGCAATGAGATATTCAGCAAAATTGTTGAGTAAAGTAAACTTAATCACAAATTTCAGGAGAAAAATGAGGACAATATCATAACTTAAAGTTTGAAATGCTTCTAAACTACGAAGCAGTTAATTATTTGAGTTTATTTTGGAGAATTTTCCAATTAATGCAGTCTCTTATTGCAGTTTGACTTAAACATAAACGAGCGATAATTTTTATGTGCATTTTTATGGCTCATCCCACTCGAGATCGTGTTTTCTTGTTGTTTTACAATTACATTTCTCTTTGTATTACCAGTTTTCCTAACAGATGAGTTAATGAATGTCATTATGGTATTCGTAGTTAATGTCATCCTTGTGTTTATTACATCGTTCACAGTTTTGGCCGCAAATTACATCAATAGTTCAAGCGCTCGCTTACAACAATTCCAAAGGACTTATTACGAGACAAGTGGGGGAGTCAACCATGAAGAGCATCAATCAGATGAAAGTGCTGCTCATCATAATCGTCAAAATCTGAAAGCTATTCGTTTGGCAAATGAGCATTTCTTACTCATACGTACTCAACATCGTTGTCGTGTACCCCGACCTAAATTGATTCGAGTCAAAGATTTTTACGACTCACCATCAAAGGAATACTTACCGAGGTATACATTTTGAGCATAAGTGTACTTTGGGATTAAGCCAGTCGTATGTGCGAATACTTTACTTTTCTATTTAACATCACTTCATCCACTTTTGCTGAAACGCATTTACAGCTTCGCCAAACATTTAAATCTTATTTTCTAGTTTAGACCCAGAGATGCAATCATTCAATTTTTTGTGATCACCTGTTGTTTTCAATATTGAACTTCCTTTCAAGTTCTCTAAACTTCTTATGTATGCATTTGATTTGCGATAAGATTGCAATGAATTGTTGAATTGTGTCAATTTTGATGGATAACCAATTTTTGAAGATTACAAGTCTTACATGAATTGGGTTTTTGCATTAGTAAGCATTTGTCAACTCCCTCTCTCTGTCTATCTCTGTTGCGCTTATGACTACATTTACAGTACAAACAATTTTAAAATTCAAATTTAAGAATACATGACATGAATGAGCTTTGAGTTCCTATCCTAATATAGATATTTTGATGCATATGTTTATATGAATTTTAAAAATGCATGCAATTTAGCAAAACAAACTTTAATTTTTATTTATATGCAAACTTGAACTAACTTTTATTCCAACCAAATGTTTTTAACTCGTATTGCGTAACAAAATAAGTATATAGTTTTGTCGTTCTCTGCCTCCTGTCTTCATTGTTGTAAAATTTTCATTTTTATATTACGGTATTGTGAAATATGAGTTTCAAATTTAGTTATTGAATGGATTACAGTTATTGTATGCTAAGCCTTATAGAGAATAGCAGATACGTCTTTGTAGTTTTACAATATTATATACTGAAATATAGTAAATATATTATTCTATAACCTCATCAATAAATACAGCACGAGTTTCATAACCCTGATTCAGTTTTGTTTTCAATAGACGCATGCAATCACTCAATCTATTTCTTCATATTATGCATTTTTTCCATTTAAATAATTTGATCCATTCATCAATTGAATGTACTCTGTATAGTATTAATAAAAATTTGTTATATAAAAAATATTTATCATTAAAATATTTAATAATTGAGTGCAGCTTTAGGACATTCAAATTGCTGTTTTCCTCAATTTTCAGAAATTCAGTTCTCAGAAATTTTTCTGAAAAACATCTATTAAAATATAATTTAAGAATAAACATATTTTAAAAATAAAAATCATAGATTTAACTCTTTTTTAAACACAAGATTTATTTTTAAGCGCAAAAATAAATGCGGTTTTCATTAAGTTTTGCAATAAGAATGTCAACGTGTACAGTATCTCAACCCATGATCGCTGGTCACCACTCTTTAATTGCAAAAATATGAGAAATTAAATAAAAAAATTATTAAACAGGCCATAAAGGGCTGTGAAGCAAGCTTTTGGAAATTTATGAAAAATATGTATCTTTAAGATCTTTAATCTTTATTAAATTCTATAAACGCAAAAATGTATGTAATAGGTAAACATCATAAAAATAAAGTGCTTTAAAACTTTTAGTTAACCACAAGTGATGCAATCACTATATTATAAAAAATTAAAGTCACGCCTAATTATTTATGCCAATAAAGATTAAGTGTTCAGTTGTGAGTGAAATAACTAAAAAGCACGCGAAGAATAAGTGATTGCTTTTTGCATTGAATAGAACTTTGTCTGAAATTTGTTTTTTTCAAAAACATAGCGCACACTCATATCTTTGTCTTGAGCCGACTTTTCATTGTTAATACAATAGTTGACTATAAGTTAAACTTAAAATAAAATGAATGGCTCTTTATTTAAATTGTTAAGACATAGTTTTTCGGAACATTTCTCAAATATTCTGAATTTTTCTGCAAAGACTCTCAAGAAAAAAATAAACTGTTAACTCAAATAATAGATATCAGTAAAACATGAGAAATGGCAATAAACGAGAATGTTTTCAATTCAATGGCATTTGATTTTATTTAAGTTGAAATTCAAGGATTGATAACTTTTATAAATATTTAAAAAATGTACTGTATTTGACTGACTCATCGAAATACATGCATTTACTTTTAATTTATATGTAGTTCATCCCGAGTTCAACTGACTTACTTTTAGTTGGATTTTGTTTTCACCAGCTTTCCATTGAATAGCGTTTCACTGAAACTATTTCAAAATGATTGAAATGACTTTTGTTTTATTGAGTCCACTGAGTCGTTTAACTAATATTATTACCTGTAATACATTTAGACTTGATTAAGGCAAGTGTTAAAATCAGTTGCAATTCATTTATTATATTTAAATCGTCATCCAATTTCCGAAACCTCAAACTCTTACCTAAAAAAATATTATTATAATTAATGACTGACTGAAATATTTTTGTTAATAACCCTGAACTCAATAAAGAATATTTTGAGTAACTCTCTGTTTCTGAATCATTATTTTTAAAGTTAAGACTTAGAAATTGGAACCTCAATGACTTCAAGTCAAATATCTTATACTGTATATGAAACTTACGTAACTTATACAGTATTAATAATACTCTATTATAGATCGACATTAATCTTGCACTAAATAAAAACATAATTTTTGATCAGAACTTCTAAACTATAAATAAAGTTCAAACTATTTTAGATTTTTTGGTTTCCATATACCTTAAAACTTAGAATTAGATTTGCTTTGAATACTTAAAATACGCTCACTATTCAAATAAATTTTTTCAATTATTGATTTAAAAATTTTGAATTAAATAGCAATCCATTCAATTATAATTAAAATAAAGGTTTATACTAATAATACTAAGCCATTAACAAAGCACTGTCCGTTGCATTCTGCGGGACCGACTGATATTTGTTAAGGTTCAGAAAGAAAATGTAAACTTATTTTTTATGGTATAATATTTACAATTTTTTTAATAAACGTATACTTAAGATGCAGCATAACTCTATATACAGTATGATTACTTATTGATTACCAGTCATTAGAGAAAATAATAGTGTGAACGAGAAAATAATTCAAACAAACCACGTATCAGAACATCTAATTATATACGCATCAGTTTTGTTGTTTTGTTTGTGTTTTGAGATAAAAAGAAGCGATTCTTACAAAAAAACGTCTTAACAAACAAAAACTCTAAACAAAAAACTATATAAAATCTAATATAACTAGGGATGTTTTTATCGTAATTACAGATTTTTACTCTCGTAATATTACGTTATTTTACAAATTTTTACACAGAGGTGCGTAAAATTGTGTAAGTTTCTGTAAAAATCTTTTGATATTTTTTGCAAAAATCCTAAAATTTTTTGAAATTTAAAAAAAATTTAGCATTTATTCATTGTAATTGTAAATGGATTGAGGTCTGCTCTATCATCAGTTGAACGTATTTTTTGATGAGGGAAAGAATCGACTAAAAGGATTGAAATAGGCTTAATTCAAAAGTTGGAAAGATTTAGTAACAGATTTAGATACAGTAGTAATTTAGTTCATAAAATCGAAACTATGATACTCAATCCAATTTTGATAAAGGCTTAATGTAGATCAACATGATTACGACGATATCCATATAATTGACTTTGATTTATAAATTCATTTTATTAAGTAAATAGATTTTTACATAATTTTACACTTTTTACAGATTTTTACGTAAAATTGCCAACCCTAAATGTAACAGTGGTGTTGATCAAATGCTGTACTGCACTGAACAGTACAGTACACATAAAAGCTTAAATAGTAATAATAATACATAATGTTCGACCACTTGACACGTCTATAACTTTTATGAATTATGTTCTGACTATTATTATTGGCAAATAAAGTCAATAACTTATTAACATTGACACTGCACTGGCAGTGTATCTGAATTTAAAAAAATTGATTGAAGTACATAAAAGCTGAAAGAGAAAAGAGTCCAATGATCTGAATATTCAATAGTTTTCAATTCGTTAATCATATTGTTGAATAAAATACTGTCAAAAGAAGTATAAAATTATAGACAAAATAACAAGAGTTTAATAACTTCTTAAAAACTTGAAGTAAATAAATAACATTTAATTATTTAATTTAATAGATGTACAGTTTTGCACCAGTGCGATGATGAAAGCGGATGCTGTGAAGTCGGGTATGTCTGAGCTATATTTATAACTAGAGTTTATATTTATAAAAATGAAGTTGTACTCTGTTCGTGGATTAACAACTTTTCTCAATAATAAACTTATTAAGTAGTAGTTAACACGTGCCCAATAAATGTTTCAAATTTCATTTCCTCTTTGAAGAAGAATCGTAACTTTTTATTTGCTTAAGATTTAACGCTATTATTCAAGTGATATACTGGTTCTCTTATCCCAAATAAGCCGATTTACACATATATTACATTAGAGTTAGTTATCATTACAATCTCTTCTGTAAACTAATCATTGGAATAATCTTTACAATACTAGCTTTCAAACTCACTTTTGCGGCCTAAAGAGTCCGCCAAAACCCACATTAGGACCGCGAAAAAATCAGTTATAGAATTTGTTTTACATTATACATAAATTTTTAGAGAAATAAAATACAAATTTCAAAATTTACTTTATTTTGAAATAACTCTCCAATTGATTTTTCTCATCTTGAGATATAGTAGTCTGGAAACTGGATGATTTAAATTTTAAATTTTAAACCCTCTAATATTTTAAAAATACAATTCAAGTGAGAAGTAGTTTTGTGATTAGAAATGCAATGCAATACCGTCAAAATCTGTTTAATACCAGCTTTGAAGTGAACTAATCATAAAACTAACTTAAAAATATTTTTGAAATATTTATAAATTTAGATTTCAATTCTAGAAAGATTTCTAATAAATCAGATGAGTCTAACCCAACTCCCTAAACTTTTAGGTGTTCAAGTCTTGTAAACTCAAATTGATTTCAGTTTTAGCCAAATTTGAAAGCTCCAGGGGGTCTGCCTTCTCAAAATCCAGAATATCGAGGGGTAAACTCATATGAGTTGAGAGGCAATTTTTAAAAAAAAATTCGCGCCTTATTTTGTCCTCAATGCCGTAGACAGCGATGGGACTAGAGGGGCTACAGCATCATCAAAGTATTTTTTTAGAAATTGTTTGTTTGATCCTACCCTATCTTTTTAAAATGATTTTGAACTTTAATTTGCTAAAAATCATCAGATTATGTTTATTGTTTTGAAATTATTTGCAATAAAGTTCTAAATTCATAAGAACATTTCTAGATTTTTTGCCCCACCAGTCGTAAAATGACGGCTACGTCACTTAATGTTTCCCACAGGTTTAATTTAGTGTCTGCCGTATATTTATTTTCTATTTTTTTGGGCCGCAAATCGTAAAAGTTAGAGAAATTCTGCTTTGGGACATAAATTGGGATTTAATAGAAAGCTATTCTAACGAATGAGAAAATCTAAGAGAAATTATCTGTTCAATTAAACTGTCAAAAAGGAAGCACAACTTGTAGGCATAAAACATAACTTTGAGATAATTTTTTTATTAAGATCAAAAAATAATCCGCTAATAATCTTTAAATTTACAGTACAGAGCGATGTGTACCACAAAGCAGTCAAACTGTTGAACTTTATTTCTATGCAATTCATGCTGACATCAAAGATAACAATTCAGGAGGAAATGGAGGGCAAACTGAAGTGTTGACATTTGTTAATCATACCAAATGTCACTGTCAAGAGATTAATTATATGCCCAGAAACAAACCAATGCCCGACCAATGGCATCAACCAATATATGAATATAAAACTACGTCTAATTATGAGTCAACAACACAAATGACAACTACACCACTTCAGACAGAAGCTGTGCCTCTGACCTTAAACTGTAAATGTCCGCAACCATTCATCGCACGTTTGAGGCCTTCTGATGAGCGCTGTATTTGTGATTGTCTCGAACGTGATCATCACTGTATTCGCATTAAGAGAGGTCGATATACCTTATCGCCAACCGATGCCAGATGTGTCCGCGGAGGCGAATGCTCAGAGCCGTTGTGCGACTTCGGGGGCACTTATAGCAAACACGATGCTACCTGTTTAATACCAGGACATAAATATCGAATTCATGCCAGACATCAACATCACAAAAACCAACATCAGAAACATTGGTTGCATGAAAGAGACTGAACCAAAATTCGTTTCATTTCATTATCATTGAAGTCATATCACTCAGGTTTTTATAACAACTTTCGAATGTTTTTACATTATTTGTAGTTTATGTCAATTTAAACTAACAATCTTTTCAATAAATTCTTATACAGAAGTCGAGTATTATTATGTTCTGTAAAAAATATCTCATTTTATTTCGTTGACTTATAAACACTTTTATTTATGAATGTCTTCAATTATAACTCAAAATAGATAATTGCAATGTTTGTAATGTAATGTCTCAAAAGTTTATGTTAAATGAGTCCAAATGTTATTTCAAACTATGATTTGTTTTTTAAGTTTTAATAAATAAACAAAAAGTTTACAAAAGTATCGCTTTATAAATAATATATTATATAAACTTAATATAAATTATTGGTAAACATATCGACAGACATAATAATGTCCTATTTTTAAATTGAGTTTAAAATATTCTATGAACAGAATAAAACACAAATCGTTACTAACTTTTGATATAACAAAAAATTGTATTAACACTAAATACGGTCACTTTCAATGGTTTTTATGATATCATAAGAAATATAATTTAGTCAATACATAAATAGCGGACTTTAGAAAAATATTCGAGTTGTGATCGCATTAAATAGATTTATACAATAATCCTATAATTCATAAGATTTAAACAATTTTAAGTTTGAATAACAATAAACTAGAAGTTAGTCTTATATTTCTTGACCTCAACCATAAGCTGATGAATATTAATGAGTTCACTTCTGACCGGATTATTCTTAAATGGATTTTGAGAAACAATCTTTTGGAACCTATGATAGTATTGAATGATTTGCGTGAGTGCGCTCTGCTGTATATTATTTCCGTTCTTGAAATTAGTGAAACAGTTCATAACTTCGCGTGAGATCTCTTCGAGTGCTTTACGCCACCCGACGTTGAAAGACTTGATGAGATTCGTCACTTTGTTCTCTTCACGTTTAAGAGCTTCCAAATCACTTTTCTCTATATACGCCTCACAATCCTTGACGAATGCCATCATTCCTC
>JAUJYT010001148.1:0-12828 GCA_033996565.1 Nanhermannia nana
GTAAGAGTATTTGACTTCAGCTGAATTTTTATATTAAAATCTGTTCATTTCTAAAAATCTCAAAAACTATTAATTTTGGCAAAAATCTCTTTCATATTCAAAATTCTCGGTCTAATTTGCGTATAAATAGAGTCTAATTTCACTCAAATTAGACGTAGGAACAATAAAAATGAAAAAGTTTTTCTGCGCGACATTTTTTCCTAGAACCATTGAATTTAAGACGTAAAACAGACAAAAACAAAACTCTAACTTAACCTTTGTTTGTGTTTGTTGCGCAATAATGGGAAATGACTTTGGATATACTTTATATGTAAGAATTGATTGTGCGTCAAATCATTTCATACAATATACTACAAAAATCAATCAATTTCTTTGACAGAGTTATTCATTTACTCACTCAACCAAAGCTACGGCTGAGACTCATTCACTCAGCCAAAGATATTTGGTCAGGACTTGTATTAACTTCAATTAGATGTTATGCACTTTCATACATGTAAATTGAAATAACCAAAAATTATATATAAGTTAACGCGTATTTTATTTTTCTAGACGTAGTACAGCTGTGTAACCAAAAAATTATAATCTTAATGCCTCTTTACTCACTCTAAATAATTTCTTAATGTTTGAATCGTATATGGAAAATAATCTGTTGCCTGACCACACAGAATGTGCTTAATATTAAGAATTCGTTTTCAAAAAAAAATAAAATAAAATAAAATAAAATAAAAATTACTTTTCTTTTAGAGCCATTAAAATAAATGTAATCATAGAATAGCAAAATTTGAAAATAGATAAAGATTTTAAAATTTACCTTCATTTTATAGGATTGTCCAACAGGTCTTCTTCAAGAAGATACTTTCAGAGACATATTCGCAAGATTTTTTCCATACGGCAGTGAGTATACGAATACTATTTATAGATTTATTCATTTAGTCAAATCATCAAAATATTTCAATAGTTAACTAACCTTAAAAATAAAAACATAACTTCAAATTAGCTTAGAATCCACAGTGTGTTTGTCTTTCACAATATTGTGAATAAATTAATTTTTTAAGTTTAATCCAATATATTGTATAAATATTAACATATCTTTGTGATGGCATAGAAGTTTTATATTTACTGAAATCAACTTCATTAAAAAAAATTATTGTTTATCAGTCAAGTTCAGTATTAAAATAATTCAATTATTGAAAATATAAAATTCTAAATAAATAAAAAGAAAATTCTGGATATATAGCTAATCGCCAGTTCATAAGTTACTTTCATAATTAATTATTCTTTCGAATGAATTAATTATCGTTATTCTGGTGAAAATAAAAAATGGTTTTAATGTTTTAGACGTCAATTTATATGCACACTATGTCTTCAGAACTTTTGACCAAAATAGAAACGAAGCCATTAGTTTTAAGGTAAGAAGTGAAGCAAATAATCACATTTGTATTCAAACGCAAAGCTAAAAGTTTGATTTTGTTGAAGGACTTCCTCCAATGGTTGTCACTTCTATGCCACGGCTCAAAGCAAGAGAAGTTAAAATGGGCTTTTCGTTTATATGACATCAATCAGGACGGCTTCATCACACGTAAAGAGTTGAGTGATATTCTTTGCTCAATATATGCTCTTATAGGAAGGCGTACTTCTCCTGCTATTGATGAGAGGACTTTGAGAGACCACTGCGACCGTACTTTTCAGGTAAGTTAGTCTCAAGAGCTTTACTTTATCTGCTTGTGGTTTACACTTTACCCTTAATCACAAATTGTTTTTTGGAATATTCTCTTCGGGGATTTAAGCGATTACATCATTCATTCTCTTCAATAATTCAAAGATTAACCTAAAGTTTTCTCATTTCTATTGGGTTTCCATTTCATATTTTTAAAGACTTTTTATGAAATTAGTTAAAATACTAAATTATAAACATAATTAATTCTTTATTAAATTGAACTAAAAATATTTTCTCGTTGTTAAACATTGGGAACCCTGGTTTAAATGTTATTTGAATAACCAATTTTAAATTCTAAAAACTCTTTATAACTTATTGCTAATAAATTTAAGTTATAATTAATGATGCACATCGAGCCTAAGCTGAGCCTAGGCTCGAAAGTTTTTTGAGCCTGAGTCTCGAGCTCAAGGCTCAATGACTTCGAGTTTAGGCTCAGGCTCATTGAGTGAGTGTCTAGGCTCAGACTCTGACTTTTGAGCCTACATAAAAACAGTCACAATAATTGTAATTTGATAATCGTATTAATTGAGCAGTACTTATATTTAATTTTTACATTGAATTGAACGTAAATTTGTTGAAAAACTATGAAAAATTTCAATGTATTTCATTTTCAGGATTAAGCTCAGGCTCAGAGGCTGGGAGCCTAGGCTTAGCTCATCTTCTCTTAGCCTGTATGCATCATTACTTATAATGGATTTATTTTTTGATAGTTTAAAAAAGCTATAGATATAAATGTTTGTGTCCCTTATTTGTTTTTATGCAAACCATAATTGTTATTCATTGAATTGTGATCAATATGTTAAAGAGTTTATATTATTTTGATGTCTAAATAAAGATTTTTGGTTTTAGGAAATCCAATATTTACTCAGATCAAGTGTTGCAGAAATGAATTTGCCTCAAAATAAAGCCGTTAAAAATATATTTTGCTCAAAAAGCTTTCCAAATTGATTTTCTATTGTGAGTCTCGACAGTATCTTATTTTCTTGACGCAGTTTCTTTGATCGATATATGCAAGTGAAATGTCATTTATTACTTCTGTTTCGATTCGTTTCTCGCTTATATTCTGTATGAAGTCATTCAGAAAACTATCTCAATTATAATAACAGAAATAAGACAACTGTAAACTCATTGAAATCAAATTTTAAGTTAAAGTTTATTAAGCAATTGTAAACGATGTATAACCAAAACCAAATAGAATTTAAGATTCTTTGAGTTGTTTGTTCTATTTTTGCTTCGAATTGCAAAGAAATATTATAAATCAAAATTATTTTTATACATGTAATTATACAACCAATTAATTAATAATTTTCGTCGTAAGAAATCTAACTTAAGAGTGATATAAAAATTAATCGATTTCTTGATAGCAGGGTTTGCCAAGCTTTAAGGCTCCAGGGGCAGCTTACTTAATAATAATTATCATGATTAGAATTTTAATGAATTCATCAACATATTTAAATATTTAATTATTTATATATAAATTATTTTATTAATATTTAACTAATAATTTAAAATAATAATATAAAATTTTATTAGACTTGAATTAATATTACAAATTTTTGTTGACTTCTAAAATACCATCATATAAATTTAACAAAAAATAATGTTAGAATGAATGATTTAAAAGTTAAGTATTTTGATTTTCATTAAAATTCCTTATTTGTATAATTTTATAAATTTATAAAAGTTAGCCTGATTAAAAAAAATTTTAATTTCTCAAAATATCAAGGAGGGGACCAAGGTACAATTTTTTTAACATTAATCAAAAAATCAAAGGGGACCAAGGTATGCTTTTTCAAAACCTCAAAATCTTGGGGGGGGGGGGGTATAAACTCTACCTGAACCTATCCTTGGCAAACCTTGCTTAATAGTAAATGTGATTAACGAATATATTTTTATTGTAGAAATTGGACATTAATAAGGACGGTGTCGTTACTATAGAAGAATTCATGGAGACTTGCGCTCAGGTTATTCTAGTTTTCATAACAAAAATATTATTTTTAAAACTTCAGTTCAAAATTCATCTTAAAGTTCGTTTAAAAGTCCTCTTCAGGTTTTGTTTCAGTTTAATGTTAGTCAGTTTTGTGAAGCACCAAATTTACGTTAAATTAATGAATCTTTTTACACAGTTAAAGTTTAAAATAAAATTAATTTAATTACCGGTAATTGCCTAACGTTTTCGAATGAATACTACTTATACTTCGATAGAGCTTTGAAAATGATTTTATAGGTATTATTACAGGCACTCTAATTATTTGGTCAAATAATTTCAAATAATTTAATTTTTGTCAAATAATCTCAAATTATGTCAAATAATTTTAAATAATTTCAAATAATATCAAATAATTTTTAAATAATTTCACATAAATTCAAATAATTTACGCAAATATATAACTTAATAGATGAAAAATATGCCTAAACTGTAAGACAAGCGATGATTCTCTTAGAAAAAATATAGTATATTATAATAAATAAGTTTTTTATGTTATTGAGTTATGACTGAACGCAAAAAACATTATATGAAAGATAAATAGTTTAAAATTGTTTGTCTTAGAGATCACGAATATTCCTAATTACAGGAAATTTGTTCTTTAAAATTTTAAACTATTAACTCCTATCCTTTATCCTTATAACTTATTAATCAGATTTGAAGCGCCGAAGTTGGGCCATTCTTCAGCTGTTACAATAATTTCATGACCGACTAAAAACATAATCTTTTAGAACACACCTTAAAATATTTAACATCCCTGTACTTCAATTCTGTGTAATTACTTATTAAACATTCAAATAATTGATGTTATATAATGTTTTATCTAAACTTTCATTGAAAGAAAATAATTTACTTTTAGAATCATTTTTAAATATTTGAATTCAATAGAATAAATTTATAAAATAGAAAAAATTTGTCAAATAATTTGTAACAAATACTCAAAAATTAGAACTTTATTCTCAAATAAATACTCAAATAATTTGAGTGGCTGTGGGCATTACTAATATTGTCCATAGGTTCAGGCTAAGCCTAGCCTAGGTTCCATGCTCGGTTCAAGGAAAATTTTGAAGGCTCAGGCTCAAATTTTTGTTGTTTAAAATTAATATAAAATTAGCGGCAAATAATGTCCTAAAGGTCAGATTTTGACCTTTCAAATTTATATTTCAAGCTGTATATTAAATAAATAACTCATGATTATTAAGTAATAAATACAGATAAAAACTCTAATCTAAAACTAAAATATAGTTTTCTAAACTATAGAAAAATATCCTATTTGATAAAATTAAATGATTAAGTTAAGGCCGGAAACAAACTTCGTAAGTTGTTATATTATAATTTTAAAAAGCCTATGTTCATCATAACTCATTCTCTACATAATAAAAATATTTTAAAAATTCAAATTCTATCAAAACCTTAAAAGTCATTATCAATAAAATTAAGTCGAGATTATTATCAATTAAAAGTTACTCAAACAGAATCATTATTTTATTTATGTTTAGGACGAATCAATTACAAAATCACTTGCGATTCTCGATACTATAATATGAGGAATTAATTCCATATTCTTTTGATATGCTGTCTTTGGTGTCTGGTATCACTTCATTGGTCTCCAAACATTCGAAAATGAAAACATCTCTGTATTGAGTTAAACAATTTACTTGAGTTAATCTTATAACTCATGTTATAACTTAATCAATTAAATTCTAGTGACTAATCACTGATTCAATGACTGAATCAATGAAACAATTGTCAGGAATCAAGAACTGAAAAAATTGTAAACTTATGCATCTCTGTCCTTAATGTATGTGTGAGAAAGGTTCTCAAGTTATATTAATTCGTGAATAGAGCCACATAATTGTTTTTGTTTAACAGTGCTTTTCATGAAAATTTTCGATTGAAAAGAGTTATAGGTAGTACTTATTACAAAATAAAAACTAAAAACACTGATAGATGCTAATAATTAATGTGAGTGGCAATATTTGACTTTTAAAAATATCTTTTAAATATGCTGTGTCTCCCATTATATTTATATTTGAAAGCTTTAGAGTAAGGGTATTCGTGCAAACTATAACTGAAGTTTCAATATACAAGTTTTACTGTACATTGTACAGCGGTTTGAAAATCCTTACAGTTAGCGACAAAAGGAAAGTACACTTTTAAGATATATACTCCTGTAAACACTATTTATATACTATACACACACGATGAAAAAATATTCAATTCTTAATTGATCTGATAAAGTCATATAAGATGTTTATATTCAACAGATAGTAATGCAATGCTAACTATGCTTTAATAGTTTAATTAAAATTTTTGTTTAATATATTTTATTTAATATTTCAATTGTTATTTATTTTATTGATTTTTTAATATTTAGGCCGTTATTCCAAAGAATTAAGATTTCTGAACATAGTTTAATCAGTTTGAAAGTAATTTTAACCCAAAATAAACAATGAAAGCATTCTCTTTATTTCAAGTTCAACTTTAATTATATCTAAATCTCATCTTTAAAACTATATGTTAAGCTCATTTTTTGAACTCAATATTTTAATTAATTTTTAAAAAGTTTGAACTTATCCAAGTCAACTTTTTATCTAAAGGATTTAATCCTGGATTTAATTACTCTGGAATAGATTACATGTTTTACAAGAAAGTATATCTTACTTAAAAGTGCGCTTTTTTCTGTCTTTAGTTAAGTACATATTAAAAAATTTAAATTATTAGAAGAAATATATAATATATACAATATATACAAGGTAATGGTATATACAAGTATATACCTGGTATATGCACGATATACACAACTTTAACTATAAATATTTATTAAAGGAAATCAGTATTCGGCTTCTGTGATGTAATCCATTGAATATAAAACTTACATTTTCCGAAACTCCTATACAAACTTTATAGCAATTGAACTTCACGTACCTTAGTTAGCGTTTAAAAATTTAATAAAACAAACATTGAAAATCAAACAAAATTAACAATCAAACTTTGAAAATTTCAAGTGTTATAAGTTATTAAGACTCACGAGACTGAAAGCACCAATTTTTTCAAATCTTGAATTGTGTTAAAATGAAATCCATTTTTTATGAAACTCGGAGTGATTGCAAGTGATTACTTGATTACTCAAAAAAGAAATGCTTTAATTTCACATTTCAACATATCGGTAGTTTTATATTATCAAAAAATCTGTAAATCATTCACATGATATACTTGATTACACATTTAATGAACTAGTCATCCATCTATGATGTCTTACCATAATATTAAGCCCAAACCAGTCATTTGATTAATTGTACTTATCTGATATGAAATAAAATAAATGATATCATCCTTAGATTCAACTTAACATCTTTATGGTCTTTATGATATTATTTATAACGAGCTCATCTGTCAGCTCAGACGAGCTCAACCTTCAGATAGTTAATACAGCAAAACCCAATACTGATTTCTTCAATAAACATTTTAGTAAAGCCTTCATTGCTCAATAATGGAAACCTTTCCACTGGTTTCAGATCCATTTCCTAAAGAATCATTTAGAACTAAAGTTGCCTAATGTACAGTACAGTACAATTTTCACTGTATTGTACAGGTTTAGACGTCCAAAACTGTCCTCCAAAAACGGAACTTATTTCAGAGCCAAGTCTGTACAAAAATTTTAATTATTACTAATTCGATGAATTTGAGATATTAGACAAATAAGGGAAAAATTTAGTCCCAAATAGAAAATAACAAAAATTAATATGCTTAACGGTACAATTTTATTGGAAGTGTATAAAAGTCCCTTTCAATGAAATATTGTTCATATTTAAGTCAACAAAAATTTGGTTAACAGTATTTAGAACATTAATTGTTAACTTTATAGAAATAATTATACTGTACTATACTTTGAAGTAAGTCTATATCCTATAAAATGGTTAGAATATCTCAATTTTAAAAACAAAAAATATAACTTCAATTGTTTCAATAATTGATTCAACAGATAATTAAAAATTAAATAAAATAATGCATTGACATAATTTTGGAAGCAAAAGATTATATGTCCATATTTTGACTGTATTGTTGTCTAATTCTGTGCCATTTTATGTATGCTTCTGTCCATTTGACTTCAATCTATAAAATATTTTAATATTTTTAAATGTAAAGTATTTAAAGTTATTCTAATATGAATGCCTGCAAGTCTTGAAATTATGTTGCATTTATATTTAATGTCTATATCAAATTGACTTCATTTAGAAGTCTGTCTCTGCGGAAAAAATATATTATGCTTAATTATCTGCAAATATATACCGTTTTGTGTGTTAGATCAGGTCATAATTTAAATTTATGTAAATTACATTTTAATTTTATGACATTTTGAGATTTTTGCAAATCAAATTTACTTTTGAAATGTTGTTTTGTTTAAAACAATTATATCATTGATTGTACTGCTGTTAAAATAGTTTAATGTGTTGTATTGAATGATGCTTTTATGTAATCAATTACTATAAGTTAATCTTCCAATTAAATGATTTTGAATAAAAATTGCTTTCAGTTTATTAAAAGTTTTATAGTGGTGCTATTGCTGATGTATGTGCTATTCATGTAAAGTGAGTCACTATAATGCCGAGACGTGCAGTCGAGAGCGAACGTAAACTCTTTCATAATTTTGTTTATTTTGATAAATTCTGAATCTCTTTATTTGTTTAAACGGTTGATATAGAAATAATATCTAATCTTTGGTTCTGAACATATGCAAAATTAATTACATACATATGAAGTTATGATCAACACCTGATCAATACAAAAAATACTTGTTATCCTTGAATATTAATCTAATATAAATATAAATCAGTCATAGACTACACATATTAGTCTTCAATAAAGTGGATTTTATTTTAATCATATATCAGTCACAATTAATTTTATAAAAAATTAATTTCATTAGAAAAGAATTCATAGTAATAATCAACAAATTTAAATAATTTATAGTTAATTATTAGAAATTATTTAGTTATCGATTTAGTTTTGCTTGAGTTGATCGAAGTAAGGCATCGAAATCCATTCGATCTGAACTGAAAGATGAGTTGTCTTCTGCATAGTCTGCACATTAAGTTATTAGAAAAAAATCTAATAAATTCTTCAAATTCAACACAAGTCAGTGCAAATCGAGTAAGTTTGGTCTGCATTTCTTTCCTTAAATACTATTTATTAAAATAAATATTGTCTGCAATATTAGTAAATGAAAGATAACAATAATGAGACGTAAAAAAGCGAATTAAAGGCATAAATGCAGACCAATCTGTGACTCAATTAACTAATACAAACCTAGATCTTCATAACGCGTTTTGCAGAACTGTCGCCGACCGCCAAAACTTAAATCAAATTTTGGGTGACGGGAGTCTTCATTTGCATCTGTAGAAATAGATTAATAAATAAAATACTGAATAACTATTAACAGAGTGTGTGAAGCAAACATACGTTCTATAGCCTCATAGGCGTCACATCTTCTAAAAAAGGTGACGAACGCATAATTATCGCCATAATCTCTGAAATGAATGCTGACTTCTTTAATAGCGCCGAAGCGTCCGAACCAGTGCCGAATGTCGGTTTTGGTGGTTCCGTCAGGAATTTTTCCCACATAAATTATTTTTCTTTCTTCTATATCTTTCTTCATATTCATCGATTGTTTAATACAATTTCTTCCATTATTTATATTATTCATTTCATTACAGTTTTTAATTCCATAATTGGGTCTCATTTTTGAGCGCTGGTTATTGTTCTGACAATAAGACTCTTTCAATGTTCGTTTTCTAGTGAATTGTTGTCCTTTATTATTATCATTTCTTATAATACTATTTGAATGTTTATAATTTATTTTTGATTCACTACTACTTCCACTAGAAAATGAAGAGCACGATGAACACGATGAGCGAGAACTGCTTCGAGAAGAATGAGACAGACTATCAACTGATGAACGCGTTGATAGTCTTCTCCTTCTTCTGGTAGTACTATTAGCATAGGATTTAGATCTCGGTTCCCGACTCCTGGACCTCGATTTACCAGTTATTTGTTTATCTGCATTATTGTTATTAATATTATTACTTTTGTTATCTCTTTGTTCAATATCTTGAGGTAATTTATGTTCATTATTCATAATTTCTTTAAGTGTTTTGCTATCTTCGTATTCAGATGTTATGAGAGATGAAAAATTACTTATATCTGACATTGAATTACAATCATTACTATCATTAGCGCTATAATCTTCTGTTTTATTTTCTTCATTTGAAATCACTTTTTCATCAAAAAACACATCAGAGACTTCTATATAGGCTTTTTTGTAAAAATAAAAATTACTGAATCAGTCTATTTTTAAAACCAATCAAATAGTTTGTAATCAGGTATTAATAGTTACCTTCATTGAGCTCAATAATATCATCATTATTAGCAATAAAGTCCTCTTCATTTATAGTAATATCTTTCAAATCATTGTTTAAATTAAGAAACCCTTTGATATAATCTGGAATCTTATCAAAAGTATCACTACTCTCTTGTATGTCAGACTCTTTTTGAAAAGTGGTGATATAATCGGGTAATTTATTAAATAATTGATGTTCATCTGATATTAAGCAGTAATCGTGGTCTTGAGGAAAAGAGGACGAAAACGATTGCAACTCACACTCGTTTATATTAATCAAATTTCTTCGAGAATTACTTTTTTTTGGTTTTGCCAAAAGTGAAGTACCTTTTCGTTTACTTGATATTTCTGTCGAACTGTTTATAGAAGACTTTCTAACTTTCGGTGATGTAATGATAATACTATTTGTTTCTCGCTTGAGAGTAAGCCCTGCATTGGCTTTACTTATATTATTACCAAAATTGTTATTAAGTGTCGTCGAATTCGTGTTAATATTACGTTTTTCTCTCTCTTCAAAAAGCTCTAATAAGCTGTCAATATTAGTGGCCTCTAAACCAAACTCAAAGTCGTCCAAAGTTTGTGACTGCATAGTGAATATGTCACTAAAACAACTCTCGTCTATTAGTGTCGCCAACAAGTTATCGGTTGTCATCTAATCAACAAAATGTGTCAAATGTTTCAAATCTCTAGAATCTATTTTTATTTTTTTTACACAAAACAGAAAAACTGAATTGAATTCATTTTAGCGATGCATTGATGGCATATCTGAGAACATACTATCAGTCATACCTCGAACCACCGCTTTTTATATATATTATGTATCAGTTGTGTGCAGTATGTACTAAATCTGTATAACAATTCAATAGGTTTTATGAATAGCAAAGAAAGCTTTACTTTCATGCCATTGCTTTTCCTGAGGGTTAGAAAAGGTGTTTGGAATGCAAACCAGGTTATGGGCACCTCATTAGCAAAGTTTACGAATTTTCTTCCCTATTCTACACTTGTATTCAGTAAAAGTTTTCATTTGTGTTTCACAAACACATCTGTAAAGGTCTATATTTCTTAAATACTAAAAAACAAAACTACCAGAAAATTGTTTTATACCTATTTTTGCGTCAGATTTCATGTCATTTTATCATTTATGCAAACTTTCATTTTTAGATAACTGACAAAAGTGGTAAAATATAAACTTATAATTTCTGATTAATCTAAATATCAATTTATGAAAACTTTTCGTTTGTATAATCAATAGTATCGATCATTTTTTTTAAACTATAGAAAACTTTAAGAAAATAATTAACACTTAAGAAAAATCATTTTAGAGATCAATTAATGTCTCACTTAATGAGTCATTAAGTACATAAACAATTGTTAGTAAAGACAACCTAAGAACAAATGACTAATAATTCTCTGAACAAAGAATATGTATAAAAAAACATGGAATGAATACGTAATCGACATATGGATGACATGTGTTTCTCATGTCTTTCTTCTAAAAATAGCTAATTATATATCACTTTTATTTGACTACAAAAGGCGCTAAACTTTCTAATTATAATCATTTCTTAAATTGTTAATTAAAATCTCAAATAAATTACATCAAGATTTTAAAAAATTCTCAAAAATTACAGGAAATATATGAAAACCGGTAATAATTTTGCAATAATATAGGATATAAAGCATAAGTGCAGTCATGAGCTCCACGTGGACTCGCCTTAAGCACTATTGCCATACATTCGGTCTTTTATTTAATACATTACTATATTTTGTTTTACTTCAATTGAGTAAATAAATGTGTTATTTATTAAAGTAATTAAAAAAAGTTTGTATATAATTGTTACTTAAAAGAAACTTACTTTTAATTAAGTTAAAATGCAAACAATGTTAACAATCGAAACATAGCTAAACAAAACACAGCAAACATGGCCTTTAACTAAAAATGTGAAACATTTATTATAAGGTAGAAGTAGTGTATGGTCTATATATGGGAGAAACCGGTTCTCTCTTAAGTATAGTTACACGCGGTTAAGGTTATTGTCGTTGTTGCCATTCATGCAGACTATACGTCACAAATAATATCTCACTATTTTAGTTCCCCTTTTCATAAATACTATTGAACTGGTATTCATAGTTGAGTTCATAAAAAAAGTTTTTCAAATATCAGATTTATTTAAATGTTAGAATATTTTTATCTTTGGAAATGTGTGGCGTTATGTTATGTTGATTTAGTTATATTAACTTTGAATTAATTAAAGGTTTTTGAAATTGGTGGGACGTGTAAAGCATAAAAAGGATTGTTTTCTTATATATGTTACCGTAAATTCTGATAATCAGTAAATATCAATAATTGCTAGTAATTATTGATATTTACTGAAGCAATTCAGTAAATATCAATAATTACTAAAGCGCTTTAGTAAATTTTGATAAAATTTGATAAATTTCGAAGAATTCTGATAAACGTCGTATAGTAAGCCATGAAACATAGCTTAAATATTTTTTGCTTAATATGCAGCACTCATTTCAGCACTCGTAGTTTATATTTCCCATTGAAATACATTAAAACTCTTTATATATTAATTTCTTAAACAATGATTACTATTTTGTTAGGCGAAATTCATTAAGTACGTACGCACTCATAGGGGGAGGGGGTCAGTCTTCATCGTACAAACTCATATTCTCCTATATGTTTAACATTAGGTCAGTCTTCATCGTACAAACTCATAT
>JAUJYT010001149.1:0-12827 GCA_033996565.1 Nanhermannia nana
TAGTTTAAATGAATTATTGTTAATTAATTGGATTGAAGGCTTCGATTTAAAGGATTATCACATCAATACAGGCAGTTTAATATTAAAATACTATACTTTAAATTGATTTTTAAAATTTTTTCTTAAAACGAATAAAATATAAAATTCTGCTAAACCTTTACAAAAAGGAATGTAAACTTTATAAAAAGAATGTAAAAAGCAAAAATGAGCATTGTTAACTAACTTTTATTTATTTTGTAATTTAAGATTAAGAATACTGTGATTTTGTGGATTTTTTTGTATTTTTAATAGAAAAAGTAAATTATAATCATATAATTTTCGATATCGTCATAAACTACTTGTAGTGAATCATCGTATAGTAAAAACAAGACCAGACTCGCACTGAAGTCCAGTTTAACAGATAATTTCAAGTACTACTAAAGTGATGTCCCAGTGATTGAGTTTACTGTAAAAATGGAGAAATTGCTGTATTTAAGCGAAACGTCAACTTGTTATAAAAGCATTCAAAATAATTATTTTTCGTATTGTTGTTTTGCCCAAAAGGATTGATATATTATCGTTTCGGTTAATTATAGCTTTCAAAATATATAGTAATTGAGTTTTCTTTCATTAATCAAAGAATAAATTTCAAATATTTGCTTATAGAGCAAAAAATCAAGTCTTAATATATTGTTTATTTGACAATTGCGTCACAAGAAGAGAACACATTACGAGTTTGTTAACGAATACAAATGAAAGGATCTCTAAGATATTGTGCTGATTAATGCATTTTATCAATGTTTTCGAGATTTCAGCAGATATGACAAAGTGAAGGATAGACGGAAGTTCAGATTCTATGTTGCTCTAAAAACTCATTACCTTATATTTTAATGGATTAACACTTTAAACATATCTGCCTTTTGTATATCTTTTCTGCTAATTAAACAAATTTTGCATTCACTCAAATTAATTCAATTGAATATAATGAGAGATTTTAATTTGCAAAACATAATTAGTTTAATGTTAAGAATGCTTCTCAAATATCAAGCTTAATATGAACAAAAACTATTTCAATTATAAAATATCAAATATATCATGAAATTTGACTTAAGTGTAAAATTATGCCACTTATAAAATCTAATACTTGTTAATGATGAGTAAATTATGTGAAACTCCTTCTCTTTTTCATAATTCCTATTTCTCTCTTTAATATTCTAATAATTTGGTCTCATTTTATAAAAATCGATAATCCAGTGGCGATCGAAATTAAACAGCGTTTCGCTGTATGTTGTTATGCAACACATGTATTGCTTACTGAAAATAATTCAGTCTATACTCGATACAAATTGTATCACAACTCAGAACAATTCAGAAAAAACAATTTGTTAAGATATGTCTCCTCGACCACTGCCCAAAAATTTAGACATATATATGTCTCGATGTCTGAACCAATTGATTATAAACTATTATATTGAACTGATATGTCTGTGTATTTGGGGTTAAAGCAGAAAACTTATTATATAAATATCGATTATTTTTTGAAATTGAATTGTATGCTAAGTTTTAAGTGAATAGTACGACAAAAATGTTATGTTCTTTTATGTTATATTTGCATTAAGTTTTATTTTTCTTGTATTGGAAGAAACACGTATTTCTCATTGTTGTTTCAATAAATTCTGACAATTCGTTTGTATTACGTGAGTAATTAAAACGTTTCTAATGTTTTAGCAGAATGTTTGTATAAAAGTTTTATTTAACTTCAATTCTCTCAATTGTGTGCATAGTATTACAAATTATTCGATATTTTAGACTATTTTCTTAAAGATTTCTTAAAAATTTAATAAATAATTATACTTTGCTTTTACATTTTTTTATTTAGTGAAAAATTGATTAAATTAAAATTATAAAAATAAAAGTTAGCTTTTCTATAGAGCATAATGCTTTCGAGTAAATCCATACTCTTCTTTAGGGCTTTTAATGTTTGACAAAATAATGAACCGTTTTTAATAGAATTAAAACGTATCTGATATACTTTGTCGACAGCCACTTTATCGACAGCTACTTTGTCGACGATCATTTTGTCTACAAAATTGACTAAACTCTAAATTAATGTCACAGCGTAAATCTAATCGAAACCTATATTATTACAGTTTGTGCTGTAAATATATTGAACATACTGTTACAGTTTCAATAATTCTAAATTTTTAAAAATCTAAAAATAACCAAAAAACAAAAATAAAATTAGAGAATTATAAAGTTTATGAGTTTATGGGGAACCTAGTCTATAAATCTCCTTGTGGTGTTTTCTATTTTCTGTCTGATACAGTGAAACCTCCATAAGTTAAAGTCATTTGGGACCAGAATTTAGGTTTAAGTTAGAGAGATTTTTAACTTATAGAATATATTTTATAATGTGTTGCTATGGAAGTGAATCGGATCTTACGTTTAACTTATAGAGGGTTTTTAACATAGGGAATATTTAACTTATGGAGGTTTCACTGTATATATTTATATATTTTTGAAATGAAAACGTGCAGCGTAAATTTTGTCGACAAAGTGTACATGACACATATTCACAGTAAGCGTAGTTTGTGTTGAGCTTACTATTGTTGCATTTTTTCAATAAATTCACTTTATTCATTTATTTATGATATTGTTATTGCTTTTATTGTTTGACAGTGTAGTTATTGTTAATCTCATGTAATAATAAAGAGAGCTCTATTACTAACATTAGGGTTAATGAAAAAATGAAATAAACCGTGTAATCGTTTTTATCAAACAATTTGTATTGTAATAAGTAATCTTTATACTACTGGTTTAACAGTATTTATCTAATAAATTGAATGCTAATAATCAAAACTTAATGACTATTCATAGAAATATTTGTCACTTTCTTCGATTTCCATAATAAATTTAAAATATATTTTAAAACTTTATTTACAATACTTTTCATGATATGCACTGTAAGCAGAATTGCAGTAAGTGGCGAAACTCAAGAAAGCACCGGACAGTTCAGTGAAATTTTAGAAATTAAATTATTTTATAAAAATTTTAAGTTTTCGCTGAATAACGTTTAATATTTCTATGATCTTTTGTCGCATACACTCAGAGTAGGAGTTTATGAGATAATACTTAATTCCCTAAATAATTATAAATTACTGGCCCTCTAAACAAGTAATCCTCGCTATGGCGCTGTCTGTAAATCTATAAATAAATAATTAGACACCTTTTTGAAATAATATTTTGATACATGCAGTGTAAGAAAGAATTATTTCAAAGCCAAACTGTCAGAGATTTTATTTCTATCTCTTGTTTATAACATATATAACATCATAATTTATATTCACATTTTTTTCACAAGTATGACGCGTTTGAAAACCATACTTTCGCAATAGCCATCTCTCCAATGAGAGGCCGACCTTTTAGAAAGTATTGAAATGAAAACTAAAGTTTCTACAAATTTTCAAATCCTAAGTATAACTGAGAGACTAACGAATAGGTTCTAAGTCTAAAATACAAAACTATGTGAGAATCAAATGAAGAAATCTTTGACGAAATCCTAAAATTCTTTCATATAAGTAATTTTTGAGCGCAGTATTGGAATCAGAAAAAAGCTCTTATCTTTAAAAGTCTTTAATCTTATTTATGCTTTAAGATCGCGATAAGCTATTGATTTGCAATAGTGATGTCATAGAGTTTTCTATCTTTCTTTTGCTTCAACAGAATTACAGATTTTGTGTCTTCTTTTTTTTGTTGTCTTTATAAAGATTTATTAATAGATGTCATAAACAAAAATTGATTTCCAAAATTCTCTTATTTATAACTATACTCATATACTGTATATCTCTCATACAATATTGCGAACCACTCTCCCTTTTCAACCTAAAAGTAAACCAATTGTGCGCCAGTCGTTAAATCTGATACCCATAAGTCTGCATCCATTCTCTGCTACTCTTTTACAGTTACTTCTAGTCTGAACTCCACTTTACTGTTAACTCTGTTCTGCTGAGGAAAGTGTTTTGTGTGCATCAATCGTTATATTGATGTTGAATATGATGGCAGCAGTTGAAGAGATAAGGAAGTTATCAAAAAAGAACTAAAAGGGCCACAGATTATTAGTTTTTTGAACGACAGGTTACTTCTCTTCCAAAAAGTATTTTGTAATCAATGATATATGAAATTTGCGTGAATTTCTGCTTTTCAAGCATTTCATTATTTTGAAGCCTTTAAAGTATTTGATTGAGAACTTGGACTAATACTCAAACTATGGCTCTTTGTTCTGCGTATGGGGCAGGGATTCCGGGCCCTTATGGAGAGAGAGGGTTGCCTGGAATGCAAGGTTTGCAAGGTTTGCAAGGCTTTCAAGGAATGCATTCCTATCTTACACCTGAAAGATCTGTTCATAATTTACGAAGTTTAACCTCTTTTCATAGTGTCTCGTAAGTCATTAATTTTATTCTTCTTAACTATATTATTATGTTTCAATATATTAACGCGTTTCCTTACTTTATAGTCATATAAATTTTATTTTATTATAAAAAAGTATTTAACTGTGAAAATTTGAAACAATGATTGATTGTTTGGTTGTCTGTATTGATTTCATTCACATTTATCAATATTAATGACATATTTTTAATAATAGTAATCACTGATTGCAAGTGAAAATTGTGAGAAATAATTTCTTTTTGAAGATAAATGATTTAATACTCTGAAACAATATAATCAGAATGACTTAACAAAACATAGCAAGAATATTATGTTAAGCTTTTAAAATAATGAGTCAGAACCTGGTGCGAGTGCCAGACCTCTCGGAATAGTGCGTTAATTTCATACTCAAGAGTTGAGGTAAAACTAGAGACTGAGATACTGTTTTCTCCTATTTTCGAGAAAAATTATAATAATTTTAAAAATTTCTCCAAAATTTTAAATAAAAATCTTAAACTTTTAGAAATCATTGAAATCTAGGGAAAGTCCATTGTCTTTCTGCCAGTTATAAAAAAACATTAGAAAAAATCAAAGGTATCCAATGGATTTAATTTATAATTTATCAAAATCCTAGTTTCCATCCTTGGCTAACACTCTTATACTGTTAAGCATTATATCGAACTAAATTTTAAACTATTTAAAAACGAATAATATAATTGATAAAAATTTCACTGAAAATGATGAGACTATTTTTACTTTTGGGACTCCCCCCTTCCCTTTGAATTTTTTTACTCAGAGATTTGGGAAATGGCACCCCATAGAATTTGGCATTTGTACTTACATTGGACTATAAAAGTACAGAATAAATCGAATTAATTGAATCTACTCTTAGATAGAATGCTATGTGTGCGATAGTTTGCAGATAAAGCTATAATAATATTAGCAGTAATGGAGAAAATACTACAACTAATACAATTATTAATGATTTATTCATTTTTTATTACTATATGGAATCAGTTTTCATAAATAATTATTACTATCCTATACTAAATATTCTCATATTAAGTTAAATAAGTACCAGATATGAAAACAATTCTTAAATTAAATCTTTTTTCTGTTAACTCAGAGCTTAGTATACAACTTAGTTAAAGAATAAACTTATTTTATATGAAATGTTTAAAAAAACTCTTACACATTATGGGTTTAAATGGTCTAAATATAAATAGTTGTTATACACTTACAACAATAGGTTGTTTTACCAATGTTTGGATATAATGTGCAAAAAACCTCAGCACTAATTAGAGCCTTATTTTAAGTAAACACAAAATAAAACTATTACAGTACAACTTATGATTATTTTTTTACCCAGTATTGCCTCATAATGCGCGTTAACTATAAATATTTTTCAACTATTTAAATCTGTCACTTATGCTGTTATGCATTTGAGTAAACTGTAAAACATATTTATTTATTGAAGTTATTTTTATATTTTTTAGCAGTCAATTATCATATTTTTAAGTAAAGATCATTATGAAATTGAAAAACTTTGAAGAAAATATTTCAAAACTATTTTCGATTGCTATAAAGAAAGTGAAAGTAAAATTCAAGTACAAAAAAAATCAAAATGAAATATGAATTTTGAAGATGAGTTGAATTTAATCGAGGTTGAGTCACGAATGGAAAAGATAAAAGGTTTGGGATGAGTTGCGCCAGAATTACAATTATCACAAAATAAATTCAAAATGAATGTAATTTTATATTTAAATCTCAATTTATTATATGAAATAATTAAAATAATAATAATAATAAATTGGTAGACCCTACCTGACACAAATTTGATAAATTTTAAAAATTTTAGAGGTTACATTACTCCCTACTCAAACCCTATTCTTGTTCCACTCCAGTTAAGCCTCAATGATGAGGCAGAACTATAACAAACTTTATATCTTTGGTAATATGAAAAGTTTATGATTTTTCTGTGTATGATATAATCTAATAAACTTTTCATGAATAAGTCATGTAACATATTTGTGAGTTATACCAATATATCATCAGAATATTTTGTAAAATTACAACATTAGAAATTTTAATACCTATTTGCTTACCGAAAAACTTTTAAATAACTACAGAATAATAGAGAATATGTTTATAATTAATAATATGCTTAATATTTACTTTGAAATAAACAAATGTTTAATTAAAGTTTAAGTATTAAGCAGTTTGTGCTCTGTGTATAACATGAATCTACTATAAAAATCTTCAGTCAAAAACATCTCTTGTTCATAAACGTGAATAGACGTTATGCAAAATTTTCACGTTTACTTCCAGTTTATTTTTATATGAAAACACATCAATTATTTTATGATAAATATTCGAATACACTATGCTTTCCTACATTTACTACAAAAATATAATATGCTTATGATATATCAGTGCTAGGCTTTCATTAGGGCAGAAAAACAGTTCTTTCAAAAATATTTGAGGTCATATTCATTGGTCAAATAGAGTTTTAACTTTTTTTTGGTAGAGTAATATCTAGTGAGCTGTGGATTCTTTTACATCAAATCCTTAACCCATTTGACAGAATATAAAAACTAAAGCAAATTCTTGACAGAAATAAAATCCCAAAACTTATTAAAATCATCTAAAAGTTTAGATTAGTTCTCAAACATTATACTTTATCTGTACTCATATGAAAATACTCATAAAAACGGCTGAACTCACAAGAAGGCCACCGATAGAGTATAAAAATTTTACTAAAATAAAAAACCAATATCTCTATGATTTTTATGATGAAATTTTTGCGAAAATATTCAAATACTTTAATCAATTTTAAGCAAACATTACATAACATTAATTTCAAACTGATTTATAGAATTAAAGAGTAGAATAAGTTAATGCTTAGCATCAAATTCTGTTCTCTGGTATTCATGAGTTATATTTAGTCGATTTGTTTATCGGGTACTCGCTTTTATCTCATAAGAAAATAGACAAAGAAATCTGTAAATATCGATCAGATAAGTCACTGATATTATTTTATACGCGATTCGATGGACTTATTGGCGTTTGACTTTTGCGGACAATAAGATCTTAGTTGAGTTTGTCATCTATACTGTCACTTATAGTGTTGGAATGGAATCAAAGTACTGGTTATATATTGATCAGTCATTATATAGGACTTTTGCAGAATATATCAAACCAAAAATTGAAATAGTTTTTTATTATCCTTACATTAAGTATGAAATACTGACATAAAATAAGTCTTGAATTGTTATTTCTATGGAACCATATGTTTGATGTCAAAGCCTTCAAATGATTTTTTCCTAAGGTTTTATTTGCCACAAAAGTAAATCATTGTCAATAATTTTTTTATTTTATTTACTGAATTATTAGTTATATATATATTTGTATGAATTGGAAACTTGAATGATATGATTATTTATATAAAAAGTGGACATTTGTGCATAGAATAAGTGCATTCAATCAAACTAAACATTAGCTCTTTTGAGCTAAAAGTAGGTTTGCTTTATATCTAAATATTTGAGAGCAATACTTACCTAAAAAGTTGTATAAAACTTTTTCGCTCAAAATTTTCAATATGACATCTGTCACCCTTTGATGGCTTGAACTTTAGCTCCTGTCTGAGAAATCATGACAGGTGTCAAAATTAAATTATATTCAAAAGTTTTATATATTTTAAAGAAACTGTTTTAAAAAGCTTTAATATTAACATTTTTTATGGAATCAATGAATTATTATTAATAAAATTACAATAAATTTTAATACAAGTTTAGTTTTGAAAATTTGATCCATTAATTCATATCCACATCAATAAGTTTTATACAATGCTATTTATATACATTAATCAAAGATTTCTTATTTTTCTGAGAAATTATATTCTGACAGAAAGTTTCTATCATTTTCCTAGTTTCATTTATTTTATGGACAATTCATATCTTTTTAAATTCATTGATTATATATTAAATGATATCCTAAATTCTCAAACTATTAACGATTGCTTTAAACAGCGACAAAAGTTTAAAATTTTCAATCTGATGAATATTTTGCTCTTTTTGTATTATTAAAGTGATTACAATGTAGTATTACTATGACTATTACAACTATGATGTGAAAAGTTTATCCTCTATTGTATTAAAATCGATATTTCTTTACTAAGAGCTATTTTTAAGAAAACATTTTCCATATACTTAACTGAATCAAAATCAATAATTTCACAGAAAAAATCAATTTTATCTAAAGAATTATAGGTTAACAGTATATAAATAAAATATAAAGCTTTAAATAATTCTATTATAATTCATGTGCTTGCAATTTAAATTCTGTGGACTATAAAAAATTTTAGTGAACTATTATTTTGAGGCATTACAAAAACCAAACTTTATTGACTGTCATTTATTGTGAATGACATGTCATTTTTGCTTACAATTCAATTACTACCAGCACTTTATTATATGTAATTTAATATAACAATAGAAACAAATAGCGTTTCTGTTTAACTGGTGTGTTATAATCACATATCAATAATACATTTGGAGGCTCACTCTTCTATATTGTGATCCATTACCAGTAAATCAGAAGTTAGGAGTAAGAGAAGCTAAGTTTTCATAATAAAGCTCACAGTGATTACTATCAGGAGAATCCGTGTTTTTCAAAACTTATCTTTTATTTCTTGATTTATATTTTTCTGGCCGTTATTTAATTGATGGTTAGGTAAGTCCCAAATACTTTTCTAGTTGACACTCCAGACACATACAGTACTGATTAAGAAAGTTCTCTCATGTAATTAAGCGATTTGTATTGTAAGCTTCTCTGGCTTTTTACTTACCTCTGTATTCTCTGTCTGTCTATCTGTGACTGACTGAAAAATAAAAAATAGGTCCACAAGAATTGATTGCTCTTTAATGATCTCGAATCAGCCATTATTTGGCGACACAATTGATCCATTCTATTAGTATATTGTTTGAGAAGATTAAAGTCCTTAAAAGCTAACTCTTAAGAATCAATTCTATGCATTCAAATTCAACTTTACTTTGCATCTAATTTAGTATTGAAAATATTGGATAAAAATCTTCGACAATTTATTCGGTTTTATTCAACTATTCTATTGTTATTCTAAACTCTATTATACTGTAAAACAAAATCTAAAAATAAAAATCTATGAAAATTGAATTTATTTGAAATAAAACTCAAAAAATATTATTCTTTATCCAAAATTAAGCTCAACGTTAAACAGAACTCTTTCCATTACAATAATAGATAAATCATAGCCTGCACTTATATTTTCTCAGTGAAAAGAGTGTATTTGAGAGAAAATAACACCATTTTTATCTTTCAATCACTGTATTGGGAGATAGAACTCTTCTCATATGTCACAGATATCGGTATATTTTTTCGTAAGGAATTCCAATTCAACGATTATTTTATCTTTTATTCTAACTGTTATTCCATTGGGAAAAGTATCTCTCATGGAAGTGATAAATGATTCGCTTTTGATGTCGAAACTCCCGTTTTATACTGATTGGTACAAAAAATTTTATCGTATACTACAGTATTTGGCATATGTTATGGATCACTAGAAAAATTCTAGTTTTTCTTAAAAGTTCTTTAAAAACTTTAATAGCGGTTTATATATTAGGTTTATATCATAACCAATTTAACTCCTATTTTGAATTTTGAATCCTATTTAATCCAATTTTCCAAACTATTGTTTCTGTACTTGACGTTCAACAAAGTGTGACTTGACTTTTAGGAAGTCCTGTACTTAATGATACATTTTTTTCATAGAGATTTGCAAACATTTTTGTTCTATTTTGGGTTAACACAAATTTATGATACAAAAAAGTTTCGCATCAAATTTCGGTTAAATTGATGTAAAAAATAGTGGATATTTTGTTTTTTCTCCAAAAATTGGTGAATGTTTTATTCAAAAGCCATATAAGAATATGAAACTTTGCTTCAATAATATTTCTTTAAAAAACTATAGCATTAAGAATAAATCGAATATATTTATAATAAAAATTTTTTCAGGCTTTTTCAGGCTTTTCTCTCTTAAATTTAAGATTTAATGAGTTCTGCATCAACTAATGCCACTCTAACTTAGAGCCTCTAAGAATGAGAACACAAATAAGCCGATTATTAGATGATAAAAAGTTTCATTCGGGATTACATCTGATTCAGTATATGTTTAACAGCAAATAAAGCTGTAAAGACATGTCTACTATACAGGTTTAAATATGACAAGAGTTCTATAATAAAGATTGAATATTTTTCAAGTTATTCTCCTAATTATCATGTAGTCTACAAAACCCATTGCAGGTAAATTAAATTATTTTATAGTTTAATCCAATCAAAATTATAATCACTTCACTTTAAACTTCAAACACCCCCAAACAAAAGCTTTAACACCAATTTTGTCTGTTATGATAAAATATAATTTCATAAATAAGATAATTGGGTGGTATTTATTGAAAATTGAGTTTATTACACAATTACCTCTAATGTGTTTTAATTAATTTATTAAATAATTGAAGCAAATTAGCATTTTTATCAATTATTCAAGTATTTCATTAAAATTCAAAATCATTCAAGAATTAAAATTTTGAATATTTTTTGTTACTCTTTAACAAATTTAAAGAATTTATTATTCAGAAAAACTTTGAATGGAAACTATTCAATTTGTAGATAACTTTCTCAACTTTTTCGATTCTTTGAACTCAATTGACTGAGTTTTGATGATTAAAGACTTGCTGAATGATCAGAATTTTAAATAATTTATTCAATTCCTAGCTGTTGTCAGATTTAAACCTAAATGATTAAAACAATTTTCAGTCCAATCGATATGAAGTCTTATACCAAAACTCAATTAATCATAAATTCTTTGAGAAATAAGTTCATATCTTTGTTTTGTATAAATATTTCACTCAAATTCCTGAATATCAAAGTCTAACTGATAGATAAAAATAAGTTTACAGAACAATTGTTGGCTAATTCACTTCTTAAACAAACCTCTTTCAATCTCTTGGCCTTTCAGACTATAATCAATCAAAGCCGTCACTAATAGATGAAACTTTAGTAATTGTCGAAAAGCTCTTTATAGCCAGCATTGAAAGTAAAACGCATTAATTAGTGTTTACCATCAATCGCATGCAACGGCAGCCCATCGATCACTTTCGCTTAAATCACGAGCAGTACTGAATCTTAACCATTCGGTTATGGCTTTGTTTGGCCCACACATTTCTAAAGAGCAAATGCGAACATTTTTATAAACTGTTAATTTGATATTTATTTTCATATTACGATAGTTTTAATAAAATTGTGAATAAAACATCCTCTCTATCATTAACAATCTTTCTTATAATGCATTCATTGCATTATTCAATTAAAGGATAGGAAATTTAATGTTTCTATTTATTAAAATAAGTACCGTATAATTCAATTTGTTCAACAATTACTTATTAATGCTATCTATAGTTTGCCCATAAATATGAAGATATGATAATTTAATTCATTCAATTATAAAGTTCTCCATTGATTATTATTTTGATACTAATACTTAAAATTAAAGTTTTTTAGCATTTGTTCTGCAGCCACAGCTTCTATGAAAGTATTTTTACTATTTAATACAGCAGTAGCTATAATATAAATATATGTGGTTAGGTTTATACCTAGCACTCAAATATTAAAAACATTTTATATTTTGCAATAAAGAATTGAATATAATCTTTTATAAACATTAGCTGAGGAATAATTCACTTTTAAATTACTTCGCGACTCAATTTAGTGAATAAAAATAAACATTGTTTCCAAAGTTTTCAAATGAATTCTTTTGAACCCCATTTCATAAATTTAATGATCGAAATCGGCGTACGTTAAGTAAATTTAAAATTGCTTATCCGGTAGAAAAAGTAAAATGAATTTTTAAAATACCACAAATTGTGCGCTTATAACACACGACTAAATAAGTTTTTTTATAATCAATTATTAAAACCTTAATTTTCGATCTGAAAGTTATCTTGAAATACTTCATATTTTTTTCTATGTTTTTTTTAATGTTTTTTTTAATAAACTTTTTATCGTTTAATCTACTCTCTGAGAATATATACAAAAAATGGTGCAATGGTGCTAAATTTTTTTTAAAGTGGAACTTTATTTATAAAAATTTTATTCTTTTTTAACTTCGAGATAAAACTCATTAAATTATATGCTTATGGCATATGTACAGTCACTCAAACAAAGTTGTGTAAAATCCATGAAATTCATATGCAGTGATGAAATTTGTTATCAAACCCTTATCTCTCAGCATCTTTTCTAAGATTATAAGAACAAATCTTTGTTTGAGTGACCGAACTGTATTACAAGTATTACTTCAGTAGTATTTTAAATATGGAATTCAAGCATTTGAG
>JAUJYT010001150.1:0-12827 GCA_033996565.1 Nanhermannia nana
AAGTGTTAGTACTTTTAACAACGTTCAAATAAATGTGTAAAATGTTGAATAACATGATCTCAAGAGCTTTTGATTTATCTATTGGAGCTTATCAATATTTTTTTGTTCACCTATATTTAAGTTGTATTTGGAGCTTAAAGAATATGTTTATCCATTTTGAATGCTTACAACCAGAGATGTCAAAGGCCCAACCTGCCAGGTGGGGGTAAATCTATAAATTTTTCAAATTTGGGGGGTAAAAACTTAACGATTTTTAAGACAATTTTATTTACAAAATCGATTTTTTAGCCAAATTTTTTTAAATTTCCAGCGAAATTTTTAAATTAATTTTTTCCCAAAAAACATGATAGAGGGAAAGCTTATTTTTCTAAGACAATTTCCTGAAAAATGCGTTTTCGAGTCAAAAAATGTTTAAAGATTATTCTCGGAATAGTTAGTTTATAACTTGCATTTTAATTCATTCACTAGTTACTGTATAAGTTCCATATTTAACAACATAACACTTTTGAGGAGTTTTATTGATATTCATAATTGCCTTTTTTGATTAGGGATTATTATCCCTATAATTTTCGCTTTCATAAATAAATTCATATTCTCATTATGGAGAGCTCCGGAGCCTTTCTCGAGGCCTCAGGGGTGCTGTGAATTCCATCGCCACCCTGGAGGCAACAACAACAACAACGGTTCATATGTCAAAGTTCGCACATATAATCAGTAAAACTACAAGTCTGGTCTATAAGGGCTACTCACCTCAGCAAAATTATTTTAGAGATTATTCTTCTTTTGATACCTATGCTAGTTTAATTTACTACAAAAATGAAAATTTATGCCTTATATAAATCGTATTATTAGATAATAAAGAAGCAAAAGTATTGCGGGTACTTTTGCATATAATATAAATCTCTTCTGTATCTCTTGAATTGCAAGTTTTATCAAAAGTCATCAAAGTTACACAATTATTACCAGACATTTAATTATCTTCAAAAGTATGTTAGTTCCTGAATAGCGTATTTTTTATTGTGCAAGTTTATTGTATAATATTTTTTGCGAAATTTAGTTTAATTTACAAAAAATTTTCAGTTTTGATTAGTTAAATATTATTTATTTGTTTTGTTAAGTTTTTATTAAATAAAATAACTTAAGAACTAAATTAATAAATTTTTATAGAACGAGAATAACAGCGTAAAATACATGTAATATCATGACAAGTGCTAAGCAATTATCTCATAATATTTTATCAATGCTTTGCAATGAAACAAAACTGATGTAAACTCTATATTCAATTTGCTAAGAAAAGCACTTTCTTTTTCAAAAAAAAGTGTCATTAATTTGAAATTAATTCTGAATAATGTTATTTTTACAAAATAGTTGAGTGATATATTAATTTTTAGTTATATATATGGATTATCAGGAGAAGAAAATTTCTGATGGAATTGCATCGAGAGTAAGACATAAGTTTTAATATTCCTGAATATTGAAAATTTTTCTTTGACTGAATAGATTAAAAAACTTGAGCAAAATAGAAATGAAACACAATATTTGCATGAATTGCGCGATAAATTTGATAGGAAAAAGATTGATGAAAAGCATAAGAGGGATATGTCTCTTAAAAAATCAGACAAACCATCAGATAAACCTTCGATTAGATTAAATCATAGCGAATACATAAAGTCGTATTTTGATATTGTTGGAGATGAGAAAGAGCTGAGAGAAATACACGAGGAAAACATGAAATTAGCAATTGATAACTTCATAAATGGTAATCCTGTTGAAGAAGATAAGAAAGAAGAGGTGACTCAACAGTTTAGTGAAGAACTGGATCAAGATTTTGATGCTCTGCTAGCAATGTATAGAATACATAATAGAGATTCTAGTTCTGAACATAAGAAGGCATTAGAAATCGCTAAAAAACTTTACGCAACTGAAATGGATAAACATTTTAAAGATACAAATTTTTTAATAGCCAACGAATTAGAAGCACTGCACGAAGAGTACAAATGTTTGTCGATGGATAAACTAAGAGAAGAATCGCCTTCTAATCGTATAAATCCGCGGATAAGTGAACAGTTGAATCACTCAATTGATATAATATATGACAAATTTAAAAGAGAGAACATCCTTAAAATTCCAAATAATACTGCGATTGGCATAGATTTGGGCACAACTTATTGTTGTGTCGGTGTTATTAACAGAGGAAAGGTTGAAATTATTTCAAATACGTATGGCTTCAACACTACTCCTTCTTATATTTCATTCTTAGAAAACGGGGAAGAATTAGTGGGAATTTCAGCAAAAGACGATTCGTGGAGAAGCCCCGCGAACACTATATTTGATGTGAAGCGTATGATTGGAAGAAAATATAACGATGAACACATTCAGAATGATAAGAAATTATGGCCTTTTGAAGTGGTGGATGAGAATGAATCACTTAAAGTAAAGTTAAGAAGTGATGACAACATTACTCTATATCCTGAAGAAATTTCAGCCAAAATTTTGTCTCGACTCAAAAGAGATGCCGAAGGTTTTCTTGGATTTGAACCAAAGAGCGCAGTGATTACAGTTCCCGCTTATTTCAATGACGCACAAAGACAGGCCACTAAAGATGCGGGTACTTTAGCAGGCCTTAATGTGCTTCAGATACTGAATGAGCCGACAGCTGCTGCTATTGCTTATAGTCATAAATTCAAAGATGATTTCAGGAAAAATGTTTTAATCTATGATTTAGGCGGCGGTACATTCGATGTGGCCGTTGTTGTTATCGAAAATGGAGACATTGATGTTAGAGCTGTCGGCGGAGATACACATTTAGGCGGCAATGACTTCGATCAGAGAATTTTGAGCTTTTTGTTCAGAAAATTTGAAGACAACTTTCGTAAATCGACTTCTGAAGATAATATTAAGCGAGCTTTGGCTCGACTTAGGATTAATGTTGAAAAAAAGAAATGGATTATATCTGAGGTGAATGCGGTCGATATAGATATAGATGTATTACTTCCCGGTTGGGATTTTAAGTACCATTTAACCCGTTCTAAGTTTGAGGACCTTTGCATTGATTTATTCAAAAAGACAATTCAAATAACTGACGAAACTCTGAAATGCTCTAAAATCAAAGCCAGTGATATCAATGAAATTGTATTAATCGGCGGTTCGACTAAAATACCAAAAATTCAGAGTTTACTAAAAGAATATTTTGCTGATAAGCCTCTCAATAAACAGATGAAACCCGACGAAGCAGTTGCTATCGGGGCTACAATACAGGCCGCACTTCTCAATGGAGAAAAATTAATTGATTCAAATCAGGCTATAATTCACGATGTTTTGCCATTTTCTCTTGGAATTGAAGTTCTCGACAAATCAATGGCTGTTATAATACCTCGAAATACAAAAATTCCTACTCAGAAGTCTCAGACATTCTATACCGCAAAAGACGATCAAACATATGTTTATATACAGATATTTGAAGGTGAAAATAAAACTGCAAATCAAAATAGACTGTTGGGTGTGTTTGTAATCGATGGTCTTCCTAAAAGAGCTGCCGGATTGGAAAAGGTTGAGGTCACCCTTCAAATTGACAACGAGGGTATACTTCACATAAAAGGTGTTGCTTCCAGTGGATCAGCAAACCTGACTGTTAAGGATCATAGAGGGAGGATATCTGCAGATAAACTCAAAATGCTCATCAATAAGGTTTGTCGCAAATTCTCATTATTTTCCAATTAATCAAAGACATGGAAGTTATGTATTTATGTTGTATAGAATTTTTTTAATTTTTCTTCAAAATCACTTTAAATGTTATTTCGTGTTTATATGTTTGCCGTATTATAACTTATTATAGATGTCGTTTCTTTTACAGGCAAAAAATGCGAAAATATAGACCGAATTTATGTGTTGAAACTGTTATTCAATTTGGAAAATCTTTCTCATGAATGAATACAAAAAATTTCTGAATTACATGAAATACCTTGAAGTCTGGTCTTATTTGTTGGCTGTTTTGCTAAGCACTAAGATTTAATGCCATTTAATCAATAATTATGCAAATCTAATTTCAATTAACATTTGTTCAAATAGTAACTATAAAAATATTTATTAAAAAAACAGTTAACTATAGTTAAATGAGTTTTTCTTTAAAATTCTATTAAAACATAACAATATTCTCAAATGAATGAGTTTTATGAATATCCTCAGTTTTGTGCCTCAATACTGGGCGGAATTTTCGAGATTTTAGAAGATAAACATTAAATTTTTTATAATAATTATTGTCTTCCTGATTATGAAATCCTTTATAACAAACCCCGACTTATTGTGAAAATTTTGCAATAACCAGTAGTGTTATCGCTCGCACTCAGGAAAATTTTGAAGCTCCACGCTCGAGCTCACGATTGGCAAAATCAGAACGTCCATCCATAAAACGTCAAATAATCGAGTGTTGACCATTACTGAATATAACTACATATATATACTGTAGATATTTGTTCGGCTTTTCTTTTTGTGTCCGCATAGCGAGACCCTGCTATATAATTCTTGTCAGAGTAAATTCTTTTGCCGCTTCCGACATTTTTACTATAAATGGGACAATCTTTAGCTATTTTTTAAGTGTTCAACCTTCCAAGCATTCATCAATTGATAATTGCAACCTCTTCAATTATCAATTTAAATTTGTTTTAGCAGTTAATAAAATTATATTAGTTGAAAGTTTGTTATAATTAGGTTTTTTGGATTTAAACCACTTACAAATATCTCAAATATTAATTCCAAAAATAGTCTCTTGTTATTACTTATTTTATTATTCATTTTGTCACAATTTGAACTAAAGTTATAGGAATTATTTTATAGGCAATAACACTTTTAATAATCAAATTCTCCTTACATTTGTTTAAAACCCTGAAAAATTACCGATAGTTATATTCATTAATAGAAATTTTTCTGTTTAACAATCCGTTTGAAGTAAATTTTGCTGATCATTCTTAAGTGCAATACCTGTTTTGCATATTATACAGTCTGTTATCTTACATTGTATTTTACTGTCTAATAGTTTAATTAATTCATGTATTTCTGTAAGAGCTAAACGTCGCTCATCTCTAAGAACAGTATCATCGTCAACCTCAATATCATCCAATTTAATCATCAATTTGCATAATTCTCTCTCAATTCGCTTATAATTAGTTGTTTTGTGGACCAGTTTTAATGGTATTAATTGTTCAAATATGTCATTAATAGCTTTACCACTTGTTTGTATTTCCTCATTCGTTGAATTCATCAACTTTTTCGATACATCTGTAATTCCAGTTCGATATTCACTAATATTCTTAATTTCTGTATTTGGGTCAGCTTTTGGGTCAGCTTTTGGCTCTTCTATAATCAAAGAAAACAATAATTTTTCATTGTTGAGGTTTTTTTGCAACTGGTACTAATGTTTGAATGTCTAAACTTTACTATTATTAAAATTAAAATAGAAAAGTTTTTTTAAGCAACAATTTTAATGAGGATTTAATTTTTTTTACTGAAATAAGTTTAAAAACGTCTAAACTTGAGCTTAGAATACAGTGTTTGGGATATAATTGTGAACTAAGGCTAAACATTGGAAAATGTCTAACATTACAGAATAATGTATTAGTACAGTATATTTGTTTTTTAAATTTCTGGAATACTTTTGGTTTCTTTTTTTTTCTCTGCGGTGACTGGTTTGCGCGCATCTGAATGTCTATTAAACTCTCCTCCATTTGGAGTTTCATTTTCATCAATTTTAGGAATATCTGGATGGGTGGTGTCTTTTTCCACTGGTGTGTTTTTTTCCACTGGTGTGTCTTTTTCCACTGGTGTGCCTTTTTCCACTGGTGTGTCTTCTTTCAAGTGTGTCTCCTCTTTCAAGTGTGTCTCTTCTTTCACATCTATGTCTTCCTTCGCATTTGTCTCTTCCTTAGTCGAATTTTCGGATGAATTCACTGCAGGTTTTTCGGTTATAGTATAGGGTACTCTATCGGGATCGTTAGATGAGGTACAACTGTGAAGTAATTGTACAGAAATAACTTAAGGATTTTCAATAATGTTTTAGGAATAATAATTACAATAAGCACATAATGAGTGATGTGTTCAGCTTTGGAGCTGAATAATAACTGCTCGTAGAGACTGAAAAACAATCTCTCTTTTATATGCAATTACTATATACCCTTTTTATACTCCACTATCAAATGTATTATTATTTATACACTATTACCATAAAAGTGAATATGAGTTCAGGAATGAATAAATGTTTGTTAAAGTATGAGAAGTTACATTAGTGCTGATGAGTTTAATTTAATATATTTATAAATTTTTATCACTTATATCTATAAGATTTTTGCATTAAAAATAGAAAAGTTTAGGAAAATGATAAAATTTGTAAAAATCTCTAAGATTTAATATAAATCTAAAATTTTAAGTAAAAAGGAAGATAATATGTTAAGACTCAAGATAAAATGTAAAGAGGTGGCAACCCTAGAATAATCACTACTATTACTGCATATGTGTATTATTTTTTACGCTTATGACTGAAAATCTAATGTATCAAAAAAAATTTTAGTTTCTTCGTTATAAATAAAATTGAAATAATAAAAAATTCAAAATTTGTTCAGTTACCTAAATATTCTCCTCCAGTTCTTGTTAAAAGATCGCCGAAACCTTTGTGAGAATGTGTCATTTGGATCATTTTTACTGCTCATTGTTGTAAAAAAATTATATAATAATTCAATTGAAACAGATAATTAAATTTTAGAATTAATACAAAATAATTACTTAAATTGAATTACTTTCTTTGTTTAATAAAATAAAACTTATTTATTGTTCATATCATTTATGAAAACTTAGCAACAAAATTGACTGATACTATGAACAATTTGTAACATTTACTGCACCCAAACTTTATCTGAAGACTTATCTTTTTTTCTAAGAAGGTAAGAAACAAAAATTAATACAATAGAAGTAATAAAAGCTGATAAAAATTATATTATAGATATGTATTATACTTAATACAGCTTAATAATAATAAGTCTCTATATGGAGGGCTCAGAGTCTTTAATTGACATAAGAATGCGCCTTTTTATCATAGAAGATAAAGAATGAAAACCACTCCAATGGGATAACTTTTTAAATAAATAGACTTTAGCCTAACGTATAACAAAACCGTCACTTAATTCTGTAAAATATTGGGTATCGTTGCCTCATAGGCAATCAAAATCACATTGATTTTAATATTTGCGTAAACTTTACAAATTTGTTAAATGTAAAAGATTTCTCAATTTTTTTATGTTCCATATAATTAATGAAAAACTATTAATTAGATTCAGAACTCTGCAAATTTTTTAATTAATATGTCAATAATGGTCTATAAGATATAACTAAAATAGTTTTTAATCCTGGGTCCTCATGGGTAGGACATGCATTGCCTAGATTTTGAGAATTTGAAAATTTTTATCTTAATTTTAGTATTAAATGCAATAATGATGACACTCCTGAAAATAACATATGAGACAAATTGATTTTTTAGTGAATTGAAATGAATACAAGTGTGTCACTATTAGATGGAAACTGTCGTTTTCTTGATTAATACTATGGAAACTATGTTTTAAATTTTTAAAAATCAATTAGTTATCAATAATAAAAAAAATCGAGTATTTATTAAAATTAATGTTATTTACAAATCATTTATACTGTAGTTATCTATAAAATAGAATAAAATACTCGTAAACCTAATATTCTTCTCACAAAACTGTGATTTTTAACAATTTGTATGAATCGAGTCTCAGGTCCACAAATTTTAGTAACTCTGGCCTCAGTTGAAGGAGATAATGGAAATCATAGATTCAAATGCAACAAAATATTTGATTGGATTTGTTAGACATATACCACTTTAGGTATTGTTTTCATCTTCTTTAACTCAATTTCTCTCTTAACCAGTTCTGGCGTTTACATTGCTATTGATATGGGGTTCAGCTCTAACCCGAACCTGTCTGGAGAAAGCGATATTCATTGGTGTGGTTTCATCTATAGTGACGATTACTTTGTTCGTAATAATCTACAAAACAGGCAAATGGAGATTCCATGCTAACCAGCAATTAGAGAACACTAGAGTTGTATTCAATTTTGATAAGTTATTGCCAAAGAAAAGGAATTCTGTACAATCAATTGGCAGTAGTGGAGATGCCAGGGTTGAAGTCGAACCCACTCCTGATTTATCAAAATTTAATAAATTTATCCGTCATTTTAAGAAAAATTCAATTTAATTGTTGGTAAGTTATTACATAGGTTAACACAAATTAATTTCTACATAAATACGTAGTTTTGGTTTATAAACCGCTATTTGTATCATAATTATTGAAATATGTTTCTGACACTAATTTTATTTTTTTTATTTTAATGAATACTAAATAAAATATTATTTACTAATATTATGCTAAGTTAATATAGAATTTAAATAAATAGGAAACACTTCATTAATAAATACATTATTGAGATAAACTCTGTGTAGACCAAAAACTTTTAGCTTATTTCCTATGTAAAGTTTTTCTCAGAACCCACGTGTAAGAGTTTATGTAATTTATTAGAAGTTGACTATAAAACTTTTGCAAATACTTTTATTTATTAATTTACCATTAATTTAGATGTAATAGAAGTGTATTTGAGATTACAAATACAATATAAACTGATATTAATGGTGATCCCTTGGTTTTAAATGGTTTTAAATATAATAATAATAGAAAAATAATACTTATAAATAAAAATTTTTTTGTTATTGTTATATAATTCTGATTATGATTTTTTAAAACTTCTTCCTCATTTAAAAATTAAAAGCAAAACAGCCAATAATTGTCAAGCTTTGAAGAACAATGACTTCACTTTGTTAGGGAAGTGAATAAATCATTTATAGCGTCAAAAATTTCTATTGAAATCTATAAAAATCAATGATAAAAATTGTAAGGAAAGCAGTACGTTTACACTTTTTGAATGAAATAATTATTTTAAACATGTTAAACGACAATATACTTTTATTAAAACAATAAGTGCACAAAAATGGCTCAAAGTTATCCCATATTTGAGTGGCTTTTCTACCTATTCTTTATGTTAACATTTTTCGTCTCAGTATTTTGTAACTCAATTATATTAAATATAATAATTAAAAAACAATTCAAGACAACAACATATATATTCATTGCTAATCAAGTGATATCCGATATAGTATTCAGTGTTCTGGCCATAAGTCGGAGTTGGTTTTGCTCTCATTACATAACTAGTTATTCTGATTCCTTATCAATTATTTGCGGAATAATTATTTCAATAAATGATTCAACGCTTTACGTTTCAGTCTTTTCAATGGTAACAATTGCTTATGAAAGATATCGGAAACTATACCGGCCTTTAAGTAATAATTTAAACTCAAAGTTTTGGATAACTTGTATTTGGTTCACAGCTATTGGTATCTCGTTCTTCAATAACATTGATCGACAAAATATAATACTATTCAATGAGAAAATTTTATTCGGTTGTAAAATAACATTTAAGTCAGAAATAAATTTTTTTCTCAAGCGATATAATTATGGAATAGTTTTTGCATTAAGCGGAATAATACCACTCATAGTAATGGCTTATTTTTATTATAAAGTTATTATTAAAATAAAGGAAAGAAGAATTGTCGGCAACACTAATGTGACGGATAGAGAGAAAAAATTAGAGAAGAATAAGAGAAAAACAGTTGAAATGTTATTAGCGTTAGTTATTTGGTATTTCATTGTAACCATTCCTTATTATACTTTCATTTTTGTTGAAGTTTTTGTGCAACATTTGAACCCTATTTCTGACTGTAATACTGTTAATAGGTTTCCTTTACAAAAATTTTTTATTTTGGGTCTTTTTTATTTGGGAAGCCTATGTGTTAACCCTTTTATTATTTGTTATTATAATCCAGATTTCAGACGAGAAGTCATTCGTTTATTTAATTTACAAAAATTTATTGAAACTAAAAGTAATGATGAAATGACTTTAAATGAAACCAACTCTACATAAGTTTTACTATGAATTCAGGCCTGACTCAGTTTTATTTAATTATTTTTTATTAAATTGGCAAAAATTTGAAGTTTTGATGAGATTCAGTATTTAATTATCATTTAATATAATTATTAATTATTTTTTTTAATTTTAAGAAATTTAGAATAAAATAACATGATTAAAATTAAAAATAGTAATCTTTTTACATAAAATGTTTCATTTAATTTAAAACTATTTTCATTAATTTTAGTTTCATTAGAATCATTGAAACATAAGTTTAAATTCTCGGCTCATATTTCAAAAGTATTTAATTAAATTTGAATATGAGCTTCATTAGAGCCAATACTTCGCATATTCTGCAAGTTTACTATAAAAAGCCTATTTATAATCTATAATTTATTGCAAAAATATTTATTTGTGTTACTTCAGCGAAATTATTGCTCCGCACAGTTTAACTCATTGAAAAAACGAAATATTTATTTTTATTACTTTAAGTGTAAATATAGTATAATTATAGTGAAAGCAAAAATTTTACGTTGATTCAAAGGGTATAGTACTTAAAATGTTCAGACTATTAATTAATGTGCATAATTCTGTATAGCGGTGATTCCCAATTGGTAGTGCGCCAGACCATAAAATCAAAACATAGGAAAACGGGGGAAAAATAGAAATTTTATATAAAAATTTTCTCATTAACATATTTTTTCATTTACTGTTATGCCAGATATTTAAGCTAAAAGTGTCGCATCCGCTCTTGTATAGCGTTATTATATAATATAAAACTTTAATACTTTCTAGAAATGAAACTTTTAAATCTGTTACAAAACATGAACCAAAAACTTAGTTTTCACGTGTGTTAACTATATTAAGTGTAACCATGATTTTTGAATGATTTTTAGTTAATTAGTTCAGAAAAATAAACAAAACGAAGAAACTCTTGTAAAAGCGAATAACGGATGCGTTTTTAAAAAGTGAGATTTAAGTGAGAGAAGAATAATATTTTTGGCATACTATCAGATTTGTCTCATTTTCTTATAATGCAATGTCAACATCACAAGCTATGCGCTCAATTCTCTATTTTTAGACTACATTCAGAATCTATTTTATTATTTTAAATCTTCTCGTCTTATGTATTTGGTTAATAAGTAAACTTTAAGTTTAATAATTTACGTAAAATTTGTATTATAAAAAATTGACAAAATTTAAATTATGTAAAATTCAAAATAAATTGTTGAGTTTGTACAATCTCTGCTATTAATTTAAATGAATTTGTTTTTATCTTAATAAATGTTAAAAACCTAAAACTTATTGCAAAATCTTTTTGTTAATAGTTTGACACTACTGTTGGTTTGTATAATAACAAAAACATAATCTCAATAATTCTCAATTTTTAAACACAAACTAGGTTCCTGTGAAAGTGTATTATAATCTTAAGTGTTATTCAAAGATAATCATAAATGTCTGAGTCATTGAGTTTTCTATTAATTTTTGATTAATTAAAAAATAATTAAAAATTTGTATAAATACTGTATTTGTTGTTTATATAATAGTTTAAGTTAGAGCTAAAAATTGAATAAATTGTTGTTATGATAGCTCAACATTTTATAAGGTCTCCTTCTCTGAGGCAAAAACTAGAAGACAGATATGCTGGACTTGAGCTGGTTTCAGGCGAGTATAAGTTATTGTGTGATTTTATCATTCAATAGTACAGTATTTTAAATGTTTCGTTAAGTTTTTCATTTTTTGCAATTAATTAATTTTAAGTATTAATTAATAAAACTTTGGTTCAAATTTTAGTTTAATTATTCAAATATATTTAATAAAATTCCAAATTCTTTGCATTTATGTTGGATTATAGTTAAACTTTTAAGTTTATGTAATCATTTATATATAATATAAGTTAAAAAATTTTGCAAAATTACTATTAATTTAATCAATTATTAGAGTTTATTTAAAGTTCGATAACTTTTTAAAAATTCATTATTATAGAGTCCAAGGTTTCATCGAATTAAGATTTTTAGACTATTAGAAACAATAGAGAATTGAAGAATATTACGGAATATTTAAATGGATTAAATAATAGCTTTAAATGATTTAAATACAATTTTTAACTAAACTAAAAAAACTCACGCAAACTGCGAATATTTTTGTTATTTTAGGTCTGATTATTGCAGTCATAATAGTTCTGACAGTTCTAATGTTGTCATCAACAAGTGGAACGTTTATGTTTTTATTACTTTTGATATCATTTTCATTATTACTGGTATTCTCAGCACTTGGATATTGGGCTTATGAACAGAAGAGAAAAACGCAATCATCAGCCATTTCGGGTCCATTGACTATCGAAGAATTGAATATTATAGGAATTAACTTTAGGAACACAACAATACCAGAGACCAGATATATAAGAACACACCAATCAAACTCCTCTTATCCCAATTCCACAACCACTTCAATTATAGAAAAGTATTGATAAATAATGTTTGAATTTAAATGAATATTAATGAGACAAATGTAATTATTTTGTTAATTGTGTTTTCCTTTTAATTTTTATTGTATATAAAAAAATTTAATTTAAATCAGTATTCACTCAAATATTGTTTAATAAAATGGTTGAAATTAAATAAACTCAATATGTCTTTAAACGCTTTAAACAATTGTTACAGTGAATATTTTTTTGAAACATTAAAAACTTTGAAAATTTTACTCATGGAAAGTAATATTGAATTTAGTGATAATTTTTTAATAGTAATATTCGTAATTTACTTGCAAATAATTTTGTTAGAGTTTGAAGTTTATGTTTTATCACT
>JAUJYT010001151.1:0-12811 GCA_033996565.1 Nanhermannia nana
ATTATATATAAAATGAAATAAAAATTAAAATTTGTTAAAATCTATCAAGCATGCATTTTAATTATTGTAGGCTGGCGGCTGTATACGGTATTGCCTATAAATATAAAATATTGTTTAAATATCTGAATTTATATTTATTTAATAGCAGACTTAATTTTAAATTATCTTCTATCATAACATTTTTCATTTTTTATATGCAAATGTAAGAAAGTATCATTTCGTAAAGTTATTTAAAATACAAATTTTTTGCTGTAAGATAAATCGACCGAAGGTGTTTACAGAGTTTCAGGTTCAAAGGTTGCACATCATTCCTATTAAAGATAGTTTATGTGGTATAAAGATTTATCATTCCCAGCCCTTAACAAAATCCTGAGTTAGTTTGATTATTTTAATGTAACTCTATCGTTATCTATTACACAAAATAGTGAAATATGTTAGTTCTTGTTTAAACAAAAAACAACACTTGAATGTAAATAGTGTTCCTTAAGTGATTATCTTTAATACTTGTATAATTATAAAAGAGAGCTTATTTGTCTGCAGTTCAAGTTACATTGCAACTTATTTTATAACATTACTGTGTATATTTATTCCTGTATAGGTGACCGCATGATTGTATCAATAAATTTTTGGGTTCATTTTTTGGTTAGTGTTTAACGAAAATTGTTTATGAAATTCTACATTTTAAGATAAGTTTCATATTAAAGATAGTCTGCACGCAATAGATATAAATCGCATAACGGAAACTGAGAAATAGTATTTTATTAGAGTTTGATAAGTATACTTTTTACAAAATGTAAAGCAAATGTATTTTCTAAAAAATATTTTACTTAAAATTTATTCTTAGATAAGAATAAAGTTTTATAATATTTAATTTTATTAATTTTATAAATTATAAAAAGTAAGACTTTTATTAGAATAAAAGTAAACTTGTTTAATTATATAAAAAGATGTAAAATGGGACTTTTTTTAAAGCCTATATATTTAAGTAATTTATGTTAAAAATTTATAACATAATTTTTTTGTAATTTTGTAGGATCAAGTAAATTCTTTTTTCTGTTGAACAATTTGTCAATACGTTGAAAATATTTGACGCTATTTCAAACATTGAAGAAAATTAATGTAAATTTACTTTTGGGCAAACAAGAAAAGTACTTTTTTGTGATCAAACCTAAAATGTAAGTACTTAAATGTAATGCAAGACTTTACATTCACTGAAATATAGTTCGGCATGAGGGTCAAGCCCGCGGGCTACTTGCAGTTAACCTGAGGGCCGGGCTCGGCTAGTCCCAGGTTTTATGAATGAAGCGGTCTGCGCGCGGTCCGGTCCAAAACTATGAGGTTTGCGGTCAGGGGCTGTCCAAATATATAGAGCTGCGGGTAACCCCTATATCCGGGTTATATATAAATATTTAAATTTTATACTAAAATTAAATAAACAATTATTTCATAATATTGACTCAGAAGTCAGTTGATACATTTATTTGTCATTCATCGGCCTTCTTTCCTTTAATTAAACAAATAGTGTGATATATATTTTATATATATTTTTTCGGGCTTATAATCTTTATTATAAAAAATGATAAAATTTTGTTTATAAAATTTATATAATACTGTAATCTCAGAATTGTTATGCTTTTTAAAAAGTAATGTAATTAAAAATATTGTGTCAGTGTGCCTGTCTTTGTGAGATAGCGCAATAATGTAATTCAATTTTTTACAATATTTTTGAAATTTTTGTGATACAAATTTTTCAAAAAGGCAAAAGCCCTGTAAAGGCTATAAAAAATCCTTTTTAAATGATGCCTTTAAAAAATTATATAAACACGAACTTATATTATTTAGCGTGGTTTTTTCTTGCGCGGTTATTTTCTGCGCGGTTATTTCTGCGCGGTTTTTTCGCGCTGTTTTTTCCGCGCTGAATTTGGGTGGAACCTATTGGAAATATATTTGGTTTTGTGTTTCTATGTAGTGCATTATATTTTTAAAATTTTTCTGAACGAATTGCAACAGTTGAATTCTTAGAATATATGAAATCTTCTCTCATCAATTACACTTTGAATACTTTTAGTTCCTTCAAATTCAACAAGAATGAAGAAACTTTCAGTTTAATTTTTTGAATGATATATAAGCGGAGTTCATTAAAGCCCAAAAATGTTAATATGACACTAGTTTTGAAGTCAAGTCTATTCGTTTAAAATATTCACTATTTGAACAGTAATTTATAATATAATAATTTAAGTCCCATTTTTATTTTGTAGTAAACACTTGTTATAAAACAAATGCAACAATTATATAATGTATAAGGAATGCATTGCTTTGATATTTTATTGCATTCCAATTGCGCTTTAATAGCAATTAGTGTGGAATTGATTCTCTGACTTTTATATAAACAAATTATATAAGACAAAAATTTATTTTATGGAACGAATAAGACTTTACACTATTAAAAACATGAATCTCGAAATGAAAAGTACTCTCCTTTTGTGACTTAAAATAAAGTTGTATTATTGTAAAAAAACATATAAGAAGAGATCCACATAGTGCGCACGCTTTTTATGGGGGAGGGAATAATTTAAATACAATATGTTATACTTTTATAAACATTTAAATACAAATAATTTTTAGTATATTTTAAATTTTAGTTAAATTGAAGATAAATAATTATATTTAATAATGTTATCAAATAAATGTTTTTTTATGAATTGTTTTAATGAAGTCAGACTCCTTTTATGGGGGGGGGGGGGGGAGTAAAGCAAAAGAATGCAGGTGTGGGGTAGGAGTCAAAAATGGACATTTTTTGCGTGCGCACTATGTGGATGACCCTTAATGTCGTAAAAAATTTGCATTTAATTTGGAACTAGAGAAAAAGTCAACAAAAATTATCAGATTTTTTCATTTAAAACTATTTTAAAGTTTAATTTTTTAGAACTCGTCCTTTAGGTCCTGTACTGTTGTAAATGGCTCTCATTTTCAGCTAAAGAGCATTATTTTCATCATTAAAAACATTAGAATTACATAAATAGTGATAATGAGAATTAGTGTATAATTAAATAATCTTTGCATTATTGACATCAACGCTAAAAATGCAAAAAAATTACTTATAAACTAACTTTTGAGTCACTATTTTTGTATATTTGAATGTGAACTGCAGTACAATATATAAAACCAATATTTTTAAAACCTCTCATATTTTATTTTACAATTTAATTGTTAAATATTTAATTATCTATAAAGAGGTTCATTTTTGCTTTAATGTTGGCTCAATTGAATTGAATTTTAGTCAAAATAATTTCAGTCTAATATATAAACTAAACTTATTTTAAATTATTTCATGACTTCATCTCAGGGACCAGTTTGGGAAAGGAGTGTGAAGTTAGCTCTCATTAAGCATTATTATTAAGCATATTATGTATTTGACTATTCTTTCTAAGTGAACAAATTGTTTTTTCCTCAAATGATATATTTTTGATTTGACATCAGATTCAATCAATATTGTTATGTCGTTATTATACCTAAAATTATATAATTGAAAGTTCTTTTCATTACGAAAAGCGTTTGTTTCAGAATGTAATTCAATTTGAAAGATAGAAAGTAACGAATTATCACACGATATGTCACACTTTTAGTGTCCTTTTGTACACCTTTATGTTCTAAGGCAAACATTGTTTTATACTTAAAACTTGTGCCTGTTTTCGATTTTACTTTTAAGATAATGTATATAAAAAATTAGCCTTCGCTGAAGCACTTGCCTTACAATATTGTGAAAACTAATTAATTTATGCTTAAATGCTTTGTGATAAACAGTTATTTATTTAATCTAATGTCACCACACTATTCAATTATCAACTCGTGTTTTAAAGTTGTTCATTAACTCTCGAGAAGTATCTCTTATGTATTGTAAGTTAAGTCTATTTTACTTTCCATAAATACATTGTTCAATTCATTTAACTATTAAAATTCATTTTTTTGATTACAATCAATATCATTTCCATTTAATCACACATTTCAAGCGTTTAATTATTTTATTTAACTTTATTAATGTTTAAAATAATTAATTAAATCAAAAGATCACTCAAATCGGATTTATTGTTGAAAAGCGTGAAACAAAAGTATTTTATAAATTGTCAAATAGATTAAAAGGAAAGTTTATTTTATTATAGAATTTGAGGAATTTTCAGATCAATGGAAAAAAAATCAATGCCTTTGAAAATGTTCGGCAACTAATCAGTGATACAGTAAGTTATGTACAGTAGACTCTCGTTATAATGAACGACCAAATGCAAGAGAAATCCGTTCACTATATCGAGAGTTCACTATATCCGGAGTTAACACTATAACATTGTCGGGTATAGTGAACCAAATTGTGGGTCTAAAACTGTTCACTATAGCGAGAGATTCACTATATCCGACTTCACTATAACGAGAGTCTACTGTATTGTACTTCAACACAACATAAGACATAACTTTCTTAATGATATGACAGAAAAATTTAATTAAATGATTTTTATTGAGTAACTCACTCTAATTGGATACATGTGTTCGTTAAATGTTGATTTAGCGATGGCTTTGCCTCAAATTAATTGCTATGGAATCCAAATTGATTTCAGTCTTTAATAAATGTTTTCTCAATTTCATGAACACTGAATGGCAAAGCCTTACAGCTTCGGTTCAATCGGATTGAAGTATTGGTCGTTAGTGTGTTCTAATCACGTCATAGCATCCCATTTATTGCACCTCTTTTTTTATAACCATCTCTATAGTATCGCTGATTAATCTCTCAAATCATGTTTTCTCTCCGAATATTGATCTCAAGTTTACAGTTGTGAACAAAATTTATGTCTGCAGTAAAAATCTGACATTTTTGTTATAACACCAATACATATACGACCAATACATGTTTCATAACAGGTTATCATGTTTTGCAATTTATTAGTCATTTGTTGTCCACTTTCTCATTGATTTCATGATCTGAATTCATTAGAAATGGAAAAATCGACAAAAATAAAGTAAGAAAATATTTTTATTATCAAATTTTACGTTTAACCAAATGTTAATTTATGGTAAAACAGCACTAAAGCTATTATTTTACTTTTTAGTATTCATATGAATTGGGATACAATATATACTAATTTTATTGGTCTATAAATATAATTTCAATTCTATTGTATATATAATTAGTTAATATAAAATGCAAATTGTTTTAAATTACACATTAGTTTGTTTTTCCGAAACATTTAATATTTTGTTTAATGAAAGTTAGATTTGAATCTTGAAAGCCTTAAATTTTGACTTTAAAATATTTGAGTTCATACAATTTTATAGTTTATTATTTATAATGAAAAATATCTGTAAGAGAATGTTTTTTCCTGTTTTATAAAATTCAATTCAATACATAGTTTAAACTTTTTGAAGTTCCAGTTATTTTACTCAAAAAGTTTATCACTTTTTCAAATATATTATAGTTTTATATTATACTTTTTGTTACCATTTATTCAATTTCTCAGATATTTGAAAAATTTTCAATTTCTTGCAAATATGAAGATTCTCTTCCATTCGGAAAATATTTTATTATATTACAAGAGAATATAATAACGAAACATCTGTAGACATTTCCATGAAATACAATATCATAAAGTTTTAATAAGTTTGTATCTGAAAAGTTTAATTGAAATGCCAAAAGTTAAATACCCAAACAAATTGTGCTCAATTGCTATCCTTTAGGATTAAAGATGCAATTCTTGCTATTTTTAACTGTATTTGTACTGTAACTCATGTGCTTCGAAGCAAATCTCCTGTTATTTAATATTTTATTACGTCTCTACTCATAATTTAACCTAAACTCTTGACTTAATCTTCGATTAAATTTTAAATAATTCTTTATTATTCGGTTGAATGTTGTTGTGTGACTCCATATAAAATTACAATTTTAAATGAGTCAGAGCTATGAATTTTTATTACATATCATTCCACTTCACACTTCTGAATGGACGTCTGAAGTGACCAAAAAGGGACATTTTTGATCACAATGTTACCCATTCGAACCTATTATACCAAATATTTTTATGGTTTAATTGTCATGTCATACCATAGCTAAAAATGCACATAAAAATGCCGCTTTTGTACGGAATCCCATCCTTATTGTTGAGTCTCGTGTTGATTCTCATATGTATTCTGATATGTAAGTTAGGGTTAGGTAACAATAATTTGCACCAAAGCTTAATCAAAATAAAGGAGAATCAGTGCGAGACAACAATACGGATGGGATTCCGAACAATAGCCAAAAATGCTGACCGGCATTAGATATCGTATTTTAAAAATGAGATTTCCCATTGAATTGCTTTTCATTTAAAATTTACATAAAAATTGATAAATAAAATCCTAATTGATTTCAACTTTTATTTATTAACAGTAAAATTAATCTAAAAATAATAGTTTTTATATTAGCCGAACGTTTCGATCTAAACTAAGATAATTATAAGGGCTCTTAAGATGTTAATGAAACAAATTAATGTCTAAAACAGTTATTTATGAGGCGCATGTATTTCATGATTCAGCTATTGTTAAACTTTTTAATATGTTTGTACAAAATGAATGGCAGGAAATGACCAGAAATTCTATTAAGTAAACTGTTATTATGTTTGTTGTAAGACCTGATAGCAATTGCTTCATTAGTTTTTCTCTCTGACGACTTTATAATCTTTCCATTATCCCAATCAATGACTTTCCGTCAAACAATTTTCTACTAAACACGAGGCATAGTTTTGTATTTGACCGCATCTTTATGTTCTTTATGTTCTTGATTGCGAAAAGTCATACATCACGTAAACAAAAAGACACTTTAAAGTGAGGCTCCTTTAAAGTAAGGCTCCTTTAAAGTAAGCGAAAGTGAATTTCTTCAAAAATGGATTCATAATATGAATTTCATATCAAGTATAGATATTAGACCTTTTAAAAGTTACTTCAAAATTTTTGAATTAATTTTAGTTTTAGTTTTCATTTACCAAAAGATAATTCATTTTAGTTAAAGTTCAAATTTGAGAAACTCAAATATTTTTAGTTAAAGTTCAAGTTTTATTTCAGTTTTTAAAAGTTTAATTTTTAAAGCTTAAAACTTAATTGGGGGCGATCTACATAGTGTGCACGCAGTGAAGGTGGAGGGGGGGGGGGGGTTAGTTTCAGCCCTATATTCCCCATTTTCATCTTTAAGTCCTGGATTTCTTATTTTCAGGCATAAAAACTAGTTTTAGCCAAAACTTTCATCCAGATTATGAGTTTTCTTTTATAAAATTCCAAAAGGATTTATAGGAATCATAAGCTTCTCAAAAGCTATAAGATTTAGCGCCAGCACTGCCAATTTTTTAAGTCCAAAACTGGACAGAAAATATCAAATGGAGGACCAAGTACTGAATATTTTGAAAATTGCCCAAAATCTGGAGGACTGTTCGCTCTATTTGGCACATTTCAATGATTTTAAATAAAGCTTTCATTTATTGAGTTGCTATCATTTCATTCAATGTACAAATATTTAAAATATATATCATATTGTAATTTTAACTTTTCAAAAATATTAGAATATAATAAGAAACCCAATAATGGAACTAAAAATTATATTTTTATTTTCCCTATTTTTGTCCCTATTTTGCCTGTTTTATAGTCCCTATTCTGGAGGCTCTAATTATAAATTATCTATGATAAATTAGATTATCAGATTAATCCACTATCCTATAGGTGGGAAAAACCGGATAACCCGGAGAAAACCACCGGAGAAGGCTCGAAGTGGACACGAACACATTTCATGAGAAAATAGGCCCAAACGAGATTCGAACCCACAGTCTCAGTCTGACTATGCCATTAGCTGACTGAGCTACTCTCCTCCCCTAGAGTTTAACTTGAAAAGGTCTAATAGTTATATAGTGTAGATCGAGTCAGAACAAAACTTAGACAACAGAATGATGTCTTAATCCTCATTGATTTATGGTTTGCTCATTTTCTTAAACTGTAGAACAAAATCTCTAATGGCTACTAATGGTCAATACATAATCTTAAGATTAAGTAATTATTAGGATTAGTTGTGGCATAATATGCATATCAATACATGTCTGGATTTTTTGAAAATAAAATCTCGAATTTTTGCTCATTTTTCTTTTCCCTATTATTCGATACAGGAGTTAAAATAGGAATAAAAAATAAATCCAATATATGATTTATTTTTAAGGTTAGATTGATTTACATAAATAAATGACTAATAGTAAGTAACGTGAAATGTATTATCAACGATCACTAGTTAAGCAAAGAAAATTAAGTTCGGCACTTGAAGAGAATTAAATTTTGAAGTGGGTACCACTCACATAGAATTCATTATAAATAAATTCTTTAAAAATCGATACCACAGAAACCATTAGGAATAAAATTTTCAATTAGCCTGTATTGCGTTGAGTAAGACTGTCACTCAAAGACCAATTTAACCAGAATTGGTATTTAACAACTCTCCAAAGCCTCCCCACATTCTCTGTACTTTCAAAAAATAATGAAACTGTTCTTTTTGGTTCATTAATCAATAAAAGTTTTAATTATTTGTTTCTCTTAAGATGTAAAACATGATCATAAAAAGCAACGATATTATCGATTAACTTTCGACATAACCAAAAGCAAATTGTTCAACAAATAAAATCTTTTTGTCTTTTGATCTTTAATGTAAAGCTCATTACAGATTCAATTACTTGCAATATCTGTACTTTAGTAACCAGAGTATAACTTATAATGTATTATATAATATCCACTTCAATATATTGAATAACAATTCTAACTTTAATAAAACTATTCAAATAAATTATTTTTATCTTACTATTCAACTAACTTTTAACTCAATATTTCAAAAAAGCGAATGCTTTTAGTTATACAAATGAAGCAGATTTGCATTTAATTGAAACATATCATTATTAGTCAAAAGATAAATAAGTTTAAGACATTTTAATGAAAAAATAGTCAATTCTATCCTCAAAGAAGTTCGAGAATTAATCTGCGATAAAATTGAAATCGAGGCTTCAGAATGAAAACTTTTGGTAATCTTCTAAAGCTGATCAAGTGCTGAATCTAATATACAGTACTTTTTGAAAAGAATTTACGACATGACTAACAATAGCTTCTCATATCTTCATTAACTGTATAAACGATAAAGTCTGGGAACAATTTTCTTTTTCAGTGGAGACAACTGTAGTGAATTGCAGTTCTTTTTATATACTTCTAAAAACTGCACAATTCCATTAAAATAAATTCTTTTCATTTATATTTACACATAAAAGAATTTTAAAGAATTGATTTAAATATTAGTTTAATATATTTTCAAATGGATTGCATTCATAATAAGGTTATGTCTTTTGTAAGAATAACTTATTTGAGAGAATCAATGATTCAATGTTTAGTTTGGCTTTTTGTGAGTCCTTTAAAATTGCAAAAAATAGTTAATATAGTATTTAAGTAAATATAATCAAAATTAATTATTATAATAACATTTAGTGGTTATTAACAAGTTTATTAAATTTGTAAAATTTAATTTCTTATACGACTCTTTCTTCAATATTTCCATTCTTTGAACTATTTTTTTGGTCTCAACTTTTATTATTGATTTGAATTGAATTAAAGTCTTTTGAATTAGATTTGAACTTATTCTTTCATTTTTGAACTTATGTTTTGTGGCCGTCATTGCAGTCAATATTTCATTATTAGATTTATATAATTCCACAGACAATTTAAGGTCAAATTCTGCGAACCATTCTTTGGCATTGTCTTTAGACACATGTCCTTTATGTCCATTAACAACATTAAAATATTCATAAACTCTAAATTTTTGTTCAAGAGTTGTAAACAAATACTACAATATCAATCATTTTTGATATGTTTGATGAAGAATTCGAGTTTACTGTAGTGTTATTTCAAGATTTAGTAAAAAAACTTCAAAAGTTACTAAATTGTTACAAATCTTAAATTAATTTCAATTTATTTAAAGATAACACAATTCCTGGCAATAACTATGATTATTCTGATTCCCGAATAATTAAAAATGTTAAGAAAAATCAATAATTGGTTAATATAAAGTTATTACAGTTATACTTAAAATGAGAAAAAAGACTTTGAAAAAGTCCTGCACATGAAGCACAATAAACATTATTTTTCCTTTTCCTTTAATGAATATCTACAGTATTGATTCACAAGAATTTACTCTAAAACCTGTGTACTTATAACCATTAGATTTATTTATAAATAAGGTTACCATTAGATTAAACTACTTATTGAGCACTAAATTAGAGTTATTTTTCATTATAATTCTTTTCAATTTTATAAACTGCTAAACATTTATTTGGACTAAAAATAAATCGAAAAAACTCAAACTTTTCTCCAGCTATTTATTATTGGGATTACATTTTCTTAATCCATTACTAGTAATGCATAACATCATTAATTTATATAATAGAGTGGATTAATTGAGTGGGTGACTAAGTTAGAGATTTAGTGTTACATGCAATTAAATCTTATGTAATAATTAGAAATAGTTTGATATTTCATATGCAACAAACAAATGCCTTCATTTACACAATAAGTCGATAACTTTTTCAGCACCAAATAGAAAACATCTGTCAAAGTCGGTCAAAGTCAAAGCTGATCCCTATTAGTTTCATGTGATTCATGAGTTAAAAAGTGTTTACAAAAACAAGTTCTAATTGAAATTGACTTCATTTGTGAACAGTTTCTACGACTACATCAAAAAGTGGATAACTTGAGTGTTGACCCATATTCACTGTTTTTTAGTAATTTATAATGAAGTCCACAGCTCAGTCTCGATACTTTTGAGCCAAAGAACTTGTATTCAAAACTCCCTTCAATTGACAATAACTTATAATTTTACGTTATTTGAGTTTATGATTTAATATATTTTAACTGTAACTGTTATATTACGTTTAATTTTGCTAATTTTTGATTATTAATTATACATTGTATTTATAGTTAATTTTATATTCATACTTATTATATTGATACATTTTATAAGTTTCTGTATATCGGCTATTGGGCTAAGGAAGCTGTACCCCCACACTTTTCTGAATTTAAGTCTGTATCAATTTTAAAAATTGTGATATCTTCTTTTTTCATTATATTGCCCCTAGGTTGCTTCCTATTGTTAGTTTTGAAAGCTTACTGGGTCTATGCTCAGGATCTATATTTTGACTCTCGGCTCAAGCTCGGAGTTTTCGAGCCTATGGACATCATTAGTGATTAACTAGAATGAAACCAGACTTTTGTCAGACACAAGTGATTCATAATTCTCAGGAATAAACTTATGCTTCATTAGAGTCAATCTCTCACTCCATTACTTTAAATACAGGATATCCGGCAAATAGTAGCACCAGAATTATCAGATAAATAAGTAAAGAAATTGATGTTTTAAAAACCAGACAAATGCTATCACTAATCAATGATTAATCGATACCTTTAATAAACATTAACCATATTTGAATGCATTAGTGTTTGTAAAGTTAAAATTTATTTTTTTATTATAAATGTAACGATTGTTTTTCATTTAAGCCAAACATAGTTTTAAAATCAAATTATATTAATAATTGTTTACGGTCTGCTCTTTTTATTAGACTAATTTTAACATTTAATTTAATAATTTTTACTTAATTTATATTTAATTAAATATTCCGAATAAAATTTATTTGATTCACTGTAAAACACTATTCTTATTGTTTATTTGACTCATCAGCAAATCTAATGAACTGACAGTTCAAAAAAACAAATCTCATTCATCAACTTTTTATAATAACTTTTCTTTGAAATGACTAAAGTAAGAAAGTTTTAAAAAAGTTTTGGACTACTATTAGGCTGAACACACTGTACAATTAATGTCAAAGTATAAAAGTCGCTTTGAGGGGGTCGTGGAAAGAGGGGTTTCAGAGTTGGAAAATATTAGTGATCGAGTGGCCCATATTAGATAAAATTTTCAAAATAATATTAGCTGTAGTTTAGGAGATATTGAATTTTTTGTGTAATTTTTTATAATGGAGCCTATGGGAGAAAAACCAAATTCAAAAATTAATTCCCGCCAAGGCCTTAATGATATTTTAATGAAACTTTACACAACCAAAGGTCCTTATATGACAATGTTTTTAAAAAATTGCGGTTGGGGATCTCGGACCTTAACTATAGTAAACACCCGATTGTATTTTCGATAAAATTAATTAATTTAAAAATTCATATCTCAAGAATGGGAAGAGCAAGAGAGATGGATCTTTCATTAAAATTAATAATAAATAAAGCGTTATTATATCCCTAAGGCTCAAGGTCATGCAAGGTTAAAAACTTTTAACCACGCCCTCTATAAAAATTTTAATATAGAAGTTGTTTTTGACCTTAAAATTAAAGATAAGTTATCATTAAATAAATAACTCTCAAAAGTGTTGATAAGAAATGAACGTTTTATTTATTTTTAAAATGAAAGACAAAGAGATTAATAATAATAATAATAATTTATACAACAATATTTATACTAATAATAAACAATACTAAAATGATAGGTAATTGGGTTTTGAAAATACCCTCATATAAGTCCTTAATAATAAATAGGACCACCGCTCAAACCTAAGCCCCAGCCAATATAAGTAACTCGCTAGAAATTGCCCGATTGTTGCCCGGAGTAAGGTTTTAATTTTTTTTCGGCCCAACGGTAGAGAATAATCATCTAATTCCTATCAAATATTTATGTGTATTGGAATTCTGCATAAGATTTATTACTTTACATCAACACAGGGGGCTACCC
>JAUJYT010001152.1:0-12803 GCA_033996565.1 Nanhermannia nana
TGAACTGAACAACAAATATTTATAAGTTATTACATTGAACTAACTGTTAATGGTTTAGTTATTCCAAAATTAAATTTAAATATGACAATAGAATTAGCATTCATTCAATTATAACGACTACTGATTAAAATAGCTGATAATAACAGAAATGATTAAAGAATAATTTAATTGACCGGTATATAAAAAAGCATGTTTTAGACTTAGCAATACTTGAGTTACCTTTTTAATGAGCAAATTGAAATCTGTTCGAAATAAGATTTAGAAAATAATTACTGTGAAAAATATAAATTCAAATGCTATATTTATGTAATCGATGACAAGTTTTTTTTATTGAAACCAATAAACTTAATAAATTTGTACAAATGGAATCAGTTCTCAAACCTTCATTTTTATGCATCTTCTTCCAGAATGATGACAAAATAATATAGATTTATGAAAATAACTCACTTCTAAAACTTGTTTCCCAAACATCATTCTTAAGACATTATTAGACTTAAGAGCAATTGATATAAAGTATACTGTATTTACTCTAGGGATAGGCCATACCTGTTCTTCTTTAATTTATTAAAATGCGCTAAAAATTTGAATGGAAACATATTTGAAAAATGTGATACACCACAGGTATTATATAGATATTTAATTTGATTGTACATTTGTATTATGTTTTTTCTTAACTAAATCAAAATTAATAGGTTTGTGTTTCTGAGTGTCCGAAGAAAACATATTCCGTTTTTCAAATGAAAAATTTCAATGAGGAATATAGAAAGTCAATTATTTGTAAATATCGAGTAAATATCATTACAAATACAAAAGATGAAGATATTGTAAACATGATTAAAAATGAAACATGTGCTGGAATGTACTTTAAAAGTGAGCCCTTTGGAGGAAGATGTATACCTTCTATACTAACTATGCTTGGCAAAGAACTTTACGATGAGATGGCAAATAAACCACTTATTGATAATAACAATCTTCCAGTAAATGAGACCACCATTAAGAATACCAATAAGTAATAGGTATCAGATCATTATTACATTGAAATTAATTTTATTAATCTATTACTTTTAGGGCTATTGTATTACTATTGAATGCCAGAGAGATAGGCAGTAAAATTATTCAGGATTTAAGTCACACCTGGAAATGGATTCTGGCGTCAGTTTAACAAATTTTATTTATAAATGTATTTATTAAACTAATTCCGAGAATACATTCCTTTAATTTAGTGGCCTCGCGATTGCGATGTTTATCTCATTTGCTTGGATAGTATGTATGCAATGGTTCGCTAAAATCATGGTCTGGTTCTCTATAACCGCCTTAATAGTGCTCAATGGAGTTGGTCTTTATTACTGTATTACTCGTTATAATAAATTAAAAAATTCAGACCTTTCGAGTAACTCAACTACAAAAAGTCAGACAACGACTTATAATTTTCGAGAATCATTGAATTCTCAGTTAGATTCCTATTTCGCGAACCAAAAGACTTGGCTGATATTTAGCATTATATGTGGTTTGGTTTTAATTATTTTAGTATTGGTTTTATTATATCTTCGAAATCGTATCAGATTAGCGATTGCTCTAATAGTTGAGGCGAGCAAGTGAGTCATTCATTAACTTTAACATTAAATTGTCAATTATTTTCTAATTTTAAACATATGTTTAGGGCCGTCTCATGCGTAAAGTCATCTCTATTTTTCCCGATAATTCCATATATTTTCCAGTTTATAGTTATTTGCTTTTGGGGTTCAGTCGCTATTATGATCACAGCCTCGGGTCGTCCCAAATATATTGATTCGTCGGGAAAAGAATGTGAACTCAATGTAAGAATTATATAATTAGCAATATTTGTGGTTTCATTCATTTATTCAATTAATTTGCATTTTTAAATACAATAATTTATTAAAAGTAATAAATATTACATAATATGCTTTAAATGAAATCTTAGGAGACGTCTGGCATCGGTTCAAATACTAGTGACTGTGCGTTCACCAAATACTATGAAGACAAACTCATACTTGAAGCTCAAATATATAACTTATTCGGTCTTCTTTGGGGACTATTCTTTATTGTTGGAGTTGGTATGCAATAAAACTTGACTTACATTGTATTTTCACATTATTTATTTGATTAACAATTATTCACTGTTAAGGATTGAAATGCTGATTAAAATTTCACATTTTCAATGCCATAGATTTTATCCCCGGTCTAAAAAATAGAGTTTTGTTCGTATAGCGTCATAATCTCGAAAAATTTCTAACTTTTCAAAAATTAAAATTTTTTGTTAAATTCGATAATTACGATAATTTAAAAAATTAGGTTAGGTTAGGTTTGGTTAGGTTAGGTGTGCATTCTTAACTTTGTTTTGATATTTTCAACACGAGATATTATGTTCGAGATTATGACATGACATGGAACCAGTTTTGTTTCTATATACTTTACTGTATTCTCACCATTGTTACAATTCATTTGATATGATGCATAAACTTTATGATATAAAAATGACAAATTCTAAGAATATTCTTTTTCTTTAGAATGTTATGAAATGGCTACTATTTTATATGAGATTTCAATAAGTTGTAAAGTATTTGCATAACTATACATATAAGGCAAGCGAAAGAAAGCATGTTTTGTAAACACTTACCTGTATAGTTCATAACTTTTTTTGTTAAGAGACATTTATGCATAAAATTTCAAGATAATTCATGATCTCACCTCTAAATAATGTTATTTTAAATTTTTTAATAACCAATGTTGACCTGTTTTTGACTAACTTTTACAATTTTGGTGCAAGATAAGTTTTAAACAAACAAAAACCTTTAATTATAGGGCACGTAAGCCTTGCCGGTGCGTTTGCTTCTTTCTATTGGGCAATGGATAAATCTGATGTTCCATATTTTGCTGTCATCGGTGGATTTTACCGATGCATGAGGTCTATTTCCAGCATTTAATAGATATTTATATTAATTATTTAGTCAATGAATTTGTACAAAACTATTATATTCATAGATATCATGTGGGATCTGTTGCATTGGGATCACTACTTATAGCGACCATTAGATTCATTAGAATTGTTTTGGAATATATTGACAGAAAATGCCGCAAATATGCAAATAATATAATCGCAAAAGCAATACTATGGTAAAAGTTATTTATTGTTTATTAAAGTATTTCTTGTTGAAAATTAAATTGCTTTTAGTGATAAATTGTTTAAATTAACTATTTTTACCTTCGTTTATTGGAGAAATGAGTACGTACTGGTTAGTTATTAACTTATAAATTTCAGTGTTTTTAACAGTTTTTTCATTAAAACTCTTCAATTTATACGAAAAATCATCACTTTTATCAGTAAAAAACTGTTTAAAAAATGAGTACGAAAAGTACGAGCTCGTACGGGCTAGAATCCCCATATATATATTACTGGCAAGTGACCCATTCGGGCAAATGGCCGTTCGGGCAAGTGTCCGCCACCCCTATTTTATAATAGCCCCCTAACCCCTTAACACCCTAACCAAAAACGCTGGGCTACGGCAGTGCTTATATCTTTATCTAACTTTTATACGAATGCAAATGAGACAAGTTTTTACCGTTTTTACAATTAAATGTTCAGTAGGTCTACAATAATATTCTTCGCTTATTCTTTGATACCTTCCCTAAAAAACAAATTAATAATTATATTGCGTAATAATTCGAAAGTAAATCAAAATTTAAGTCATATGAATAACTTATATCAATGTCCATAAAGATGACAAAACTATTTCTAAGGCTTCATACACTTCATACTGTGCTTACAATATTTGCCTTAGAAATCAATTAAATTAATTAACCCTTAAGTTAAATGAAATTTTTATTATTGATTTGAGTTACAAAACAACTGCACAATAATATTATTCATTATTATAAATTTGTTTCCAAATAAACGATTTGTAAAAACATAAATTACATAACAATAACAATTAAGAAAATTGAATAGTATTTTGATTAGAGATCGTATTTTCACTTAAGGATCAATCACTGCTTCATTACGACGACAAGTGTTTAGTTTTGCAGATCTCTTAAACTAATTCAAAATTAGCAAAAACTTGATTACAATTTAAAAAATAAATTTTTCTCAAATACATTAAACGATAATTTTGAAAACATTGCAAAAGTACATGTTTTTAGGTATATATGATTTACAAATTACACGCATTTTAGCTTAAAATAATGGATTATTTGTTTGATTCGTTAATATATAAGAATTTTCAACAGCATTATTGGTTGGCCTCAAACGACAGCTCAATTTAATTAAAAATTAATTAAAAATTTTCACACTATATGACTCATTTCGTAACCTCTATTATCACTGCTGTCGAGCAATGGCTGCGAACTTTTGTCGTTTCGAATTAAGACTTTAGAGACGGGCATCATATTAAGCACTTTACTTAAATTGGCACTAATTAGCGAACCCTTCGGTTCAGGAAAGTTTGTGTCTTCAAGTCCGCGATGTATTGAAATATTATCGAAATCAGTATTATTACGACTTTGTTTAGTCAGTTCTTTTATACGCAAGTATTCGGGTGTTTGCAGACTTTCTTTAGTTGGCTTTCGATATAATTTCAATAATAGTGACGAACAAACCACAGACACAGAAGACATGGCCATCGCTGCCGATCCCATCCATGGCTTCAAAACTATACCCCAGGGAAGAAAAATTCCGGCAGCCATTGGAATGCCTAACAAGTTGTAAATACTCGCGAACACAAAGTTGAGTCTTATTCTGCGAACCGTACGATGGGATAAATCAATGGCCGCGACCACGTCTAGTAAGTCATTCTGTTAACAAAACAACAATTAGTGTTTCTTTTAATTTATTAAATAAATAAATGGCTATAAAAAGATTTCTTACTCTAACGAGTACCACATCTGCAGCCTCTACCGCAACATCAGTGCCATTAGCGATAGCAATGCCAACATCTGCTTGAGCTAAAGCAGGCGAGTCATTCACTCCGTCGCCAACCATCGCTACCTTAATGCCTTTCTCTTGCAATTGTCTGATTTTCTTGACTTTATGCGACGGCAACACTTCGGCGAACACTCGAGTAATGCCCACCTGTTTAGCAATAGCCACAGCAGTCTTCTTATTATCACCGGTGAGTAAAATAACGTCGAGTCCTCTCTTTTTAAGCGAATATACAGCTAAATGTGCCTCTGGTTTGACAGTATCTGCCACTGATATCATACATGAGAGTCTACCGTCAATGGCACAGAGAACTGCCGTTTGTCCCCTCTCTTCCTGTTGAATCATCAATAGATCTATATCTTGAGTTACTTGGACTTCATTTCTTGTCATCCATTCTCTATTACCAATTAGTAGACGGAATGAGTTATTATTTATGTCATTGTATCCTTCATTAGAGAGCTTTAAGGTATGAAATTCTATGACTATATCCTTAAGATGCATGACATCATTGGTCTGAATGGGTTTCAAGTCATCGATCAATAGATCACTGGACTGACCAATCACTCCATTCAGTTGATTGACTAAATTGTTATTTGAATTATTAATGATTGAACTAATATTACTGACCCTACACTGCAGACCAAAACCAGGCACTGACACGAAGTCATCGCAAGTGCCGAAAACATCGATTTCCAGTGCTTTCTTAGCATAACTGCAAATAGCACTAGCGATGGGGTGCTCGGAGTTGGCCTCTGCTGTGCCGATGAGCGCCAGTAATTTTTTCAATTGACTCAAATAACCCGTTTGTTCGTCTTTTTTAGCGTCAAATAAAATCATTTTTGTCACAACAGGAACGCCGTGAGTAATGGTTCCCGTTTTGTCGAACACAACACACTTGACTTTATGTGCTGTTTCGAGAGGTTCCGCACCTTTTATAAGAATGCCATTCGTCGCGCCCACACCTGTGCCCACCATGACAGCGGTCGGTGTCGCCAAACCTAAAGAACACGGACAGGCTATCGCTAGTACGGTTAGTGCGCATTGAAATGCAAACTGATATATGAGTTCATGATCTGTGATATCCGCGTATTGATGCATATGATAAGTGCGAACCACTTCATGAAAATAATAGCCAATTATTATCCACGAAAGGAGTGTTGTTATGGAAACGATGAGAACTGCGGGAACAAAATATCCGGCGATTCGATCCGCCAATTGCTGTATCGGCGCCTTTGATGTTTGCGCCTCTTCTACCAATTTGACGATTTGGGATAAAGTGGTGTCTTTGCCCACATGTGTTGCGCACAATATAATCATTCCGTTCTGATTAATAGAGCCGCCGATCACTTGAGAGCCCACTCGTTTGGCAACAGGTAATGATTCGCCTGTTATCAGACTTTCATCAGCCATAGAGTGTCCGTATATTACTCTTCCGTCGACTGGAATTTTCGCGCCCGGAATCACCTTAAGATAGTCTCCTCTCTGCACTAATTCGACGTCTATAGACTTCTCGGATATAATCTGTTTTAGGTTTGGCTCCAACTGTACTAAAGTGGCTTCAGTTGCCTGAAGTGACATCAGTTTTGTGAGTGCTTCAGAGGTCTTCCCTTTGGCGATGTGTTCGAGCCATCGGCCCAACGATATGAACACTAAAAGCATTGGCGGCGTTTCGAAGAAAGTTCTTGGGCTGTGATGCGCGCCGATTAGCATAAAGTATATGAGAATTGAAACGCTATAGAAATAAGCGATATTTGTCGCTAACATTATCAACACATCCATATTCGCCATTCTGTGCTTCAGTGCCCGATAGGCCTGAACATAGAAATATCGGCCGCCGATGAACTGCACGGGTGTTGACAACAAGAATAAGAAAAAGTTTTCGGCGGAAAGTCCGGGTACTATACAACACATGGAGGACTCTTCCTCTTCGCCCATTTTCGGCATTTTATGCATGAAATACATCATTACTATCATGGACGGGACGCCGAACAGGAGAGAGAACAAGAAAGAGTTCCTCCACTTCTTCACCTCTTCTTTCTGTGTTAAGTAAGACATGTTAGTCATGGATAAGTCAGTGATAGGAAAGCAATCAAAGCCCATATCGTTGATGGTCTCGAGTATAGTTCGCGGACCCGTCAGTTCGGGGTCGAAAGTGAAGCGGCCCTTTTGCGTGGCCAACGAAACGGTCGCACTCTTCACACCCGGCAGTTTACTAATGCAGGACTCGATCGAATGCACGCACGAAGAACATGTCATGCCTTGTATTCTGAACTCAACCTCCCCTTCGTTCGATTGGTTTGAGTCCAAAACGGTTGAGTGATATCCGAGTTCTGTCACAATGTTAGCGATCTGTTGCGGTATAATATACGCCGCGTCGTAACGAACTTCTGCCTTCTGTGACAACAGACCCACTAATACGCCATCAATGCCCTCCACTTTGCTTAAGTTGCTTTCGATTGTCGCCACACATGACGCGCACGTCATTCCCGTCACTCGAAGGTAGCATTTCTCGAAGTCGTCAGAAGACATTTTCGTTTCAGTTGGTTCTCATTTATTACATATTAACATGTTTTGAGATTTTTATCACTTTATCAATAGTTAAATATCAATACAAACCAATGTTAAGAAAGGATTGATATGTTGTGACGTCTTTAGTGATAGTGAGCGTCATATCACTCAAGATGTCAATTGTGATGACTGTCAGAGACCTCTTGTGTTCGAGAAATAGGTATTGAAATAAACTTTTGTAATCAACTAACTTATGATTACAATTAGGATAATCACTCAAATGCATCCCAAGAGCGCTAAACAAATCACAACTAATTTGTAAACTTTTCTGTAATTAAATTTATTTTTAAATATTAGACCAAAACTTTAGAAATGAGTCCGTTTTTGCAAATCTAAGGCATTGTTAGCTGTGATGCAGTACTTGTGCGTCAATTCATGTTTTTATATCATATGAATAGTAAAACTACTTTTACTTAACGCATACATTAATTTACTTAATCATAAACTTAATGACTTTTATTTTCTATAATCTTATGATTTGGTGTCCGGTTCTTATATGCTTTTAAGTCATACTTTTCTCATATTATAAGCAATAGATAACTGCACTATAAGTACAAAACAAATTACAAAAACAGTAAATTCATTTTGAATAGTAATATAAAATAAATGATAAAAATTTCTAAAACATAATAATAAAAAATTATTTGGTCTTCAATTGACTGATGGGATCACTTAAGAAGAGTTTGATATGTTGGGCAACATTTTGAGGTTTAGTGAGATGGACGTAATGATCGCCGTCTACTTCTACATAAGAAAACTTTTTACAATTATCTTCATATAACTGTAGGAACTGTTTCTGGAGATGTCTATCTGTGAACAAACCATTCTTGCCATTGATAATCAAAAGCTCACACTTAATGCCAGAAAAATACTTCAATAAACTCTGACAATCAGTCTTTCTATTGATAACAACTTGTAGTCTATAATCTCGAGTGAAAACATAGCCATAATTAGGACCGGTTTGAGATACTTTAGTGGCTCTCTTGAGAAGACAAGCGGCGCCCTCAGCAGCGATGTCGCCGATGGGTGAATGCGCCGCTCTTAAGGCCTGCATAGCGCTGTCATAACTGAAGACCGGATTCTGATTTTTGATTCTGTTATTCCTTTCCTCGAGAGCTAAAAAGCTTTGTATGTCTCGTTTCATACGATCGGCCAATTCGTCGATGGGATAGACGGCGGGCTTTACGGTGTCTAAAGTTATGACTCTTTCCACCAAATCGGGAAACAGTAGAGCGAAGTGAAGGGAGGCGTTGGCGCCCATACTGTGGGCTAAGATTGAGAATTTGGTCCATTTGAGGTGATCTACGACTCGTTTCATCTCTACAATCCATGTGATGTCTGTATAACTGACTCCTGAGGGCAAGTGTGAGGACAGTCCATGTCCGGGCAGATCAATGCACAGCACATACATCGAGTCCAAGTCTAGAAGAGGTAACAGTCGGTCAAACGTTCCCGCGTTGTCCTTAACACACATTAAGACATGTTATGTATTAATACTAATCGATATCACTGTCTGTGACGCATACCTGCCAGCCATGAATCGCCAATACCTTCAACTTGTCATCTGATTCCTGTCCCCACACTTTTACTGCTATTTTTCCATATGTTGTGGGAATTCTGAGTTCATTGATATCAACATTAGACGGCATTACAGGGCTTGAAAGGGCTTCAGGGCTTGTACTCTATGGCTTTCACTTTCTTTTTAGTCAATAAACTATTTAATTATTTTTTTAATATATTTTTACTTAAAGTGAAAAATATATTAATTTTGTTTAAAATTTCAATTGAAATGTTATATACATTTAAATTAATAAATCAGAATTAAGGATTAGATGACATTAGATATCAGTTTTCATAATAATCACTATAATTATAATGCAATACACTTAAGGAGACGTTTGAGGACACGTTTGAGAATGACTTGAATTACAACTTGTGCTACGACTTATATCATATACATTATCAGTGTGTATGACGTCATGTAATCTCAACGCTAATTCATTCAATTATTTGATAATTAATAGCAATTAAATAAAACTTATGAATAGTTCATAAAAACGAGTGGCAGTTGGAGAAACACAAAAAACAAGTTTATTAACTATTTTTGATTATCATTGCGCATCTCAAGAGGAAAACTACTTAAATAAATAGTTTGACATCATTTATACAGCATATCAAAACTGATAGACTTTAATAAGTTTATAATTTTTGACTTAAGAAACAAAATATGAACGCATTAAAGCCTTAATTGCTGTGACTTTGGAGTATATTTTAGTGGTTGCCTAAAGTTATCACTGTTTCAAATATACAATTCTGCACAAAACTAGAACATAAAGTGTGGATCAGATGAGTTTGTCAGTTCATCTCAAAAAGACAGATGCAACGCAGGTTGCCAGATTAGGTCAGCTCAAATATGGGAGATATCAAAAAGTAAAGGGGGAGCAAGGCACTTTTTCTCAATTTCAACTCATTCATTTTCATGACCGCTTATTTCCGTATTAAAATTCCTCAAATTTTCAATATTCCTCAAAAAACCAAGGGGGGCTAGGTTGTGTATTTTTCTGAATTTAACTGAATCCAGGAGACTCCCAGCCAAATCGGGAGATCTGGCAACCTTAGACACATCTTGACATTTTCATCTTCCTGATTAAATCAAATATTTAAGTTCATATAGAGTGTGGTTATAATACATTTTGCTTTATTCATCTGGTATTTATTAGATTAAAAATGTTTGCATATATTATACAATTACAAGCCATACATGTTTTAAAAAGTTAATTACCTCATAGTGTACAGTACAGTACTAGTAAGTTATATGAATGTATGAAATTTTTAACTCTAAAGTAACTTATATTTAAATATTACAAATTATTGTGATTTTTATATGTGAAAGTGCTTTTCAAAATTTGAATTTTTAATATTTTCCAGAATCACACCCCACCCTAGCTTTAAAATTTTATATACCATATGCTTATGTCTGATTTAGAGTGAAATGAAAACACAGCAAAATGTGAACATACCTTAAAATGTATCTCAAAACATATTAATGTTATGTCGAATATCTCGAAAATAGATAAATAGCTTTTCACAAGAACTATGGTATGCTTATGTGTGAGCCTTTTATTGAGCCTTTTATTTATATTCACAAATCTTTATGTTATTTGAATTATAAATTATAATCAAAATTCATTTAAATTATTCATTAAATTCAATTCAGACTCAGTTTAATTAAATAATTCTGAAATTGAGTTCTTTTTCGCAGAAACTAATTCATAATTCAAGAAAAGTAAGATATATTTCAATGTTTTCCTGTCTAGTATTCAGCTTAAAACACAATTTTTTATTAGGAAAGTGAATGTATTTTTTCTAAAGCAAAGAGTATATGAGTTGAGTAAGAGTTAAGATTAGTTGAAAAAAACTTTTAAGAATTAGCTTATGAGAGGGCATAGTAGTTACGGAGTAGTATTAGAATGTATTATATAATGAGTATTATAAGCAATCCATCAAAAGGCATTACAAGCACTTGAATATGCAGATCTGGCTTTATATGCATTCGCTTTATATGCATTATCATAATAATAATAATAATAATTTCATAGAAAAGTAACCAATTTATTTGCTGCTATGTTTAGACTCATTTTAATTTTCAGCGCTTTAAGAACGAAGATCATTGAATTGAAAATGAATGAAAATTAGGGCAAAAGTTTTGTGCCAATCAACGCAGGATATGATTTTGTTTTTTAGTTTCGTTCCTTTAAAATTAGAGAAAATATTTAAAGTCAACATTTAATGCTTAAAGTGATAAAAGTAGAGAATTTCAACTAGAGATAATTTTTCACACGAAAACACTTTATGATATACATTATGCGGAAAATTTTGTGTAATTTTATTTTTCATGAAAACAAATTATTTTTCTAATGAAATAAAGTGTTATTATATAACATAAATTCACATATAATTAACAAAATTCTAATTAAAGTTCTTGTATAAAGTTTTGTATAATATGTATTAACAATATTCTTAATATATTTTTGAGTTCACTGTTAACTGTCAGTGATTTTGTTGCTAATGTTCATTGAAATTTTGAAAATAATTGTTTAATATAATAGAGAAAACTCTAATTGAATTAAATTTATAGAAATGAGCGTTAATTAGAATGAATGAGATCTTACAAAATTACAGGATGTTTAGTAACTTTGTAAGTTTAGAAAGTTTATCGTAAGTGTCTTCGACCCCCTGTTCACCGTCGCTCGGGAAAACAAAAATTTTTTACTTAGAAAATTGAAATTTTTTATTATGGATCACATGGAAGAAAATATATTTTTCAAAAATTAATTTGGATATTTTCCTCGTTGAACAACGATACGAATATAGGTACTTGTTCAAATTTGATAAATTACCTAGTTAAATCCAATATTAGTGTCAACTATTTGTAATGAACTGCGATGACATATTAGACTAAATTTTTATACCGAAATAATTAAAATCTTGATTAATTAAAAAAATTAGCATTAATTAATTAAAATTTTACTCATAAAAATGTTTTAAAAAATTTAAATTTTAGAATGTTAATATTTGTTTTATTTAAAGCACTTATGAGCCTTATGCGTACTGCAGGACTTGACCGAAAGCTTAATATACTAAATAAAAATATAGAGTATTTTAATATTCAATTGTTTAAAATCTCCAATTTAGCTATAATTTCAAAAAAGTTAACATTAAATGCTATAATTTTTTATTATTAAACAAACAGTTCAAACAAATGATAGGTTTTTTTGTATTAGCGTCAAATAGCTTTAAATTATATTTAGTAATTAAAATTGTTTTACATCAATGCAAAAAAAACTTATCATTTATTTGATGTTTTTTTAATTACAATGCAATTATTGCAAAATATGAGTTTAAAAATTGAAAATAATTAAAGGGTTGAAAACTACTCAAATGCATATCTATCTCCACATCTGATTTAAGGATAATGTCAGATAACAGTATTAAAAATGCCTTAATTGCAAAATGAGTTCGCTATATGCTATAATTTAGCGCCAAAATAGCCAATTAGAAAAATGTTTTGAAATGGTTGGCCATGGTTATATATTATATAATAGCGCCAAAATAGCCATTTAGGAAAATGTTTTGAAATGATTGACCATGGTTACATGTGATATTATAGCCCTCTAGAACTTTTTGGTGAATTTCACGAAGTGACCGTATTACCTGATGTGTCCGAAATATCCGAATTTCCAGATATGTCCAAATTTTATGAATTGAATAACTATTTTATTCCGTTCCTATGAACGGG
>JAUJYT010001153.1:0-12799 GCA_033996565.1 Nanhermannia nana
AGAGAGAGAGAGAGAGAGGAGAGAGAGAGTTAGAGAGAGAGAGAGAGAGAGGAGAGAGAGAGAGGAGAGAGAGAGAGAGAGATAGAATAACGAGTAATTATTTTGCATAAAAGTACTGACTCGTGAACATAAAATATATCGCATTAATTGTTTGCTCTGAGATATAAGTGCTTTGCGTTAATGAACTGTCAATTTAATGTCAAGCCTTCCGCTAAAAATTAAAATTTCTAATAGAATTTTTATGCTCGAAATAGCAGATAAAATAGAAAAATAAATCGTTTTATGTTTCATTTTTCATAAGAGTGAAGTTTCCATTGATTTTTGTTCGTCTCATAACTTAATTGACAAAAAAACTTTAGATTTTATATATTAAAGGCTTGTAATGAAAAGATATAATTATATTTTCATGATCTGTAATACAGTCTACTCTTCAAAATTTTGAATAGGATAAGGAGTGAATATTTTGAGTATCGATTATAATTCTGTCACTCATATAGTTTTGAATTTAATGTAAAATTTTGAAGACAGTGATTGTCATAATTAGTAATTTTTTAATCAGATTACATAATAAGTGTCAAAATAGTTTAATTTAATTAAAATTTCATACTTTGTCATTGATTATAACCTCAAACTATAATTATATATTCAGCTCAGTTGACAGGAAGTTATTTCTATTTTTAAATTTAGAAATATATACTTTCATAGAATAGAGACATATTTTTATATAATATTTATGTAAATATTTATATAAATACGTAAACTATTAAATATTTAAAACAATGTTAAATTTTATAAATTCCTAAAAACTTATCCTTTTATAGCATTTTCACTCAATATTCTTTAAGTGACTTTTCAGATACACATATTTTTACACTTAATTACCTCAAAAATTAGTTAAAATTTTGAATACTATAGTAAAACACGAATAAAACTTTACTTTTGACATGAAATAAAATTTAATCTTCAAGTCATAGCAAATTAATTGCAATAATTAAATAGATTTAATAGGAAACAAACTTTTAGTTAAAGTAAATACCAAAAGGAAATTGAAGGCTGAGAAGTATAAAAGGAATCATTATTTATACAGTTCTCCCACTCATCAAATTATAACAGAGTTAATAAAAGCCTATTTTCTCTAATCATGCGATACTTATTTGCCAAATAATTGAGTTGCTTTGCATTTCAAAACAATCCAATGAATAAATTAGTTTTTATTTCGAAATCAAATTTATTCAGAGCTCCAGTTTTTCGGAAAATAATAAAATTATTCTTATTTTTTTAGTATATCATTACAATTCTGTCAACAGAATTACCCTAAAAAATACCTAAATATCAGTTTTTTGAATCTAAATCAGTTTCAGACGTGGCATAAAGTATTTATAGCCCTAATAAATGTCAGCATTCAATACCTTAAAGTGTTTTTTGAATTTTTTATGCAGTAATGAAAAGCCCACACGAATGTATACTTTACTAGTATTTTATAGAAATAGGACAGTAAATGGTTATTAAGCCATATGTTGAAAGCAAGTTATATCATGAAATATTACATAACATTCTGACAGAACATTGTCAGCAAAAATATCAATTTTGATACTTTTATGAATAGAATGGATGAGAAAAAGATTAAATTAAACTTCAATATAAATTTGAATTTGAGTACAGGGTTTTATTTGAGTGGTGTATATCTCGGGCAAATAATTTTGATAATTAAAATTTTAATTTTATTCTTAAAGTTAATTTAGTCAACGTTTTTTAACCCCTATTAAAAACCCCCCTATTATGTCGGGAATTAGTTTCATTGAAATCACACAATTCTAAAGAAATTTTTTTAAATTTACTTTTTTTTATTCTTTACTTTTAATACAAAAGAATATTATTTAAATTCCTAAAATAGACGGTTGAATGCAAGCGTGAAAATCGATGTGTAAATATCAAGTCCTAGTTTTTAAAAAGGCTATGAATTAAAGTGTTGAATGGTTAGTAACGAAAAATCAAAACTGACTTTATTTTTAGAAATTAACGCAAATAAACACTTCAAACAAAGAATACCATTTCATTGAAACGCTTCATATAATTTGATTTCAATTTTACGGCTTAACACTTATTTCAGCTCTAAATGTCATCCGAAATAAAATGATTGAAAAATACATTTCAACGCTTAACTGACTGGTTAAGAACCCTATACTTTAAAAGAAAGCCTTTCTTAAAAAAGTTTTCAATTCTTAATGTAATTCGACTTATTTCTAAATTTCAATTAAAAGCCATAAAATCTGAAACTCCTTTCATAAAAATAGCGAACCATTGCATTCAATAAAAGCTTTTTCAATTACATCGTTATTTCAAATATAGAAAGAAGAAAAAGATATAGAAATCAATAATTTAAACACAACGTTAATGCGATGCCTAATATATATATTTGAGGTTTTATTTTTGAAAAGGAGAAGTTTACACCAATTTTGTATATATTTATCTCTTTCTACAATACCTTATCTGTAAAACTAATATTATTTGTTACATAAAAAGCAATAACATGTTGTTTGTCATTGAAATTCTTCTGCTCTAATAAATTAAAATTTGTTTCAGATTTATATCAAACTATTCTTTAGCTTTAATTTGAATTTTTTTCTTTCATTTTCACACTTATATGAATTCATTATTTGTATTGTGTTTCTCAAGTCATCAGATAATTGAGATATAAATTAAATCCTATTTATAATTAAATCTCGAATTTGGAAACATTTTGATATTCAATTCCACCCTTTTCTGTAGAATAAGTTAATTTTTATTCAGTTTATTAACTTATTTCTCAAATTCACATGAAATATACAAAGCTATTAATTTTGAGAGCAATACAAAACTTTTTATTAGTTCATAAATTTTATTTTATGAGCTCATTATGTTCCTGATTATGAATAGAATTTTAACATTAATTTAATGCATATCTCATATAATGTTTTCTTTTTAATTGGATGCATAAATTAAATCCAAATTCTAATTATTTTAAAACTATATTTTATTCCATGAAATATAATATAACTTTTTAGACATGATATGAAAGCTCTTTAAAATTTTCCTTTTATTACTTAAGATTAAAATCTTATTTTATTTTATTTTATTTTTCTAGAAAATAATATTTAACTAAAAAAAGTATTGAAACCTAAAAGAATAAAATATTGCGGAAATCAATTGAATTAAATTCTTAAGCCTATAAAACTTGATACACATTATGAACGCTTCAATAATTTTTGCTGTTTTCGCATTTCTATACACTATAACTAAGGGTATAGACATATAGACGAGTGCTTTGTTCCCTAAAATAGGCTTATTTTGAACAGATTTTAAAAATACTCTGAAACCATACAAAAGGAAAGATTTATTAATCCATAAAATCAATCGATATGTCAAAAAACAGGTATAAATAATATCACAATTGCAATAAAAACTAAACCATTAAATGTCTTAAATTGAAAGCAAATAACAGGAACAGCAAATCAAAAATAAAGACAATTATTATTATTTTGATTTTTTAAAACCAATAAATGAAGTCAAAAGTTTTTTGTTATCGGAAATAATATAAGATTTTTTTCTATGACATTAATAATTATTTATTAATAACAGACACTCCCGGACGCGGTGACTACACATTGAAAAATGATGGACCCGTTGGTCGTAATATATCTAAACACGATTTGGCTGACATTTTGGTCAAATGCCTGACTGACGATGAAAGAGTTGGGCATTTAGTTGGCATGGGATATGTCAGTGCCTGACAATTAACTAAAATGTCTAAAATTTGAAAAATTATTGCTATCATGTATTGAATTAATTAAAAATTCAAATTTTTTAAACTTTATAACTATTAAAATATTATTTTGAATAATTAAATACTCAGAATTTCTTTAAGAATATTTTTTTTTTTTTTGCTTTACATAAATATATTTAAATAATAACTGAAATTATTGAAGATTTTTTGTATTTTTTATCTAAACGATTAAAATAAAAACTGTAGTGTGCTATACTGTACAGTACATGAAGTGTTTGCTGTGTGAAGTGCTATACCGTGTGTATACAATATTTATAATCACACTGTAATGTGCGGAACAGCACAACATTATAAATATATAAAACATTTTATAAATAAATTTTTAGAAAATATTTTTTTAGTGAATTATCAAAATTAATGTTAATACACAGTTAAGAATAGCACTTAAAACCCCATAAACATATCCAACAGATTGTGAGTTACCTTTAAATATAGTCATATTCTCAAAATCAGAATTATTCATGATTGATATGCAATCAATAGACAAATTTTCTGCACCCGATATAGTGTACTCAAGCTTTTGAATGGAACAATAGCTAAAATCCTGATAACTATAGCTCCAAAAGTCTCTATTATTATTTCGACAGTGGATTCCGTGCACAGAATCCTGAAATGCATATTTCCGGTCAAACAGCCACTTCATCCTACAGTCACAAACAAAAGGATTATGGTGTAAATAAACATGAGATTTATTATCTTTAGCGACACATTCAGCTTCCAAAAAAGGCGCAAAAATCTTTTCGTTCAAATAAGTGATTCTGTTGAACGAGAGCTGAATTTTCCAGCAGATAGGTATACAGCTCGTTGATCTATTAAGCTCATCAAAAGCGCCATGCTCAATCGATTCAGAGTCAACCAGATTATTATCCAGATTAATAACATGTAATGTTTGGTCATCTTTAACGTCATGAATCATAGAGAATGCGTGTGTTTCAATCACATTTATTCTGTTATTCTCGAGCCCTATATAATAGACATTTTTTAGATTGTAAAATGATTTGCTATCAATTGTCTCAATTCTGTTATCGGACAAAATAAATTCTGAGACACGCTCTAAATTTTTTAATGCCTGTAGAATACTATCTCCAAGTTTAGGATTACTGTATATATGGATAAAATCTGGTTCAAAGTCAGTGAACGCATTTGGGTCTATAAAAGTCAGGTTTCGGTTATTAGTGGCCACAAATCTTGAGAAGAAGTGCTTTATTTTGAAACCGGCAAAGTCTTCCTGATATATACTCTCGATTGAGGTATCATTGATCCAGATTTCACTTATGAAGTCGATGTGTTCATTGACGGCTTTTATTTGATTAAAAACACTTCTCAAGCTGAACGGTTCACTTATATGCCAGCAATGTATGCAAGTACGCACATAATGGCTGTTTTCGATAACACACCTACACGGATATATGGTGTCAGGTGATGGACAATTGAAAGCACTCATCACATCAATCACAAAAAGCATGTTAAACATTATGGTCTTTATAAAAAATTCTTTCATTATTATGTAAAACATTAAAAGCTGTGAAGAAGAGTATTTATTTACATGAAAACGTTCCGCACTTCAGATTAAATATACTTTATTTATACATTTATTTAATTAACTTTTTACTTAATTAAAGTTTTGTAAAAACATAGTATAATTGAAAAATGTTATACGGATAGAAAAAATGAATATGTGATCAATTTTTGGCAATAAATTGTAGAAAAATTTACTGAACTGTAAATCTTTTTTAAAGTTTGGCTTCAATTGTGTTCAGTTTTAAGCGAAGACAAAATTACAATGAAATAAGAAAAATAAATGAACTATTTCACAAGTTAACTCATAGTATTAATTTAAGCAAAATTTTGGGGCTGGTTTATAAATAGAATATATAGTCAACTAGAGAGTTGTCAAAATAAACAGTGTGCATAAGCTAAATAAAATGTAGAACAGTATTCTGTGGTTAAACTGACGAATTTGTCACAAATAATACAGTTAATTGATTAAGTGAAAAGTCATTTTTCAAAAATGTGTATTCATTAATTGTTAATTTTTTAAGGCTTTTAATCATTTAAATAATAAGACTCAAAGTCAATATAATGTTAAATTCTAACCAAAAATAATTTTCGCTTTGAGTGGAATGAGTTATTTGCTTAAACACTGTAAACACACGTGTATTCGTTTCTGTGAATTCACGTGTGCAGAATATTCTTATATTAAAGTTATTTTTGTGTTATTCTATTGTTAATGTGAAAATGATATCACAAACTCAAATTTCTGGAGTTTTATTAATGTTAAACCAAACAAAAATATAATATTATTTCTATTTAATTAAAAGAATAAGTAAAAAGATATGCTTCAAAATAAATGATTTATGAACAGAAATTTTAGAATAAAATTATTTTTAGATAACTGCTAAGCATAACATCTTTTAAGCAAAATTAATATTGAAATATTTATTAATTAAAAGCTTAAATTAGATTTATTTTGAATGAAGTAAATATTTTTGTCTGAGCTTAACAGTACTGGTATAGAGTTGTATTGCTTTCATTATTCTATACAAAGAATATTTTTATCTATTGATACAAATAGAGAATCAGTTCGAGTTTCAACAAAGTGCAGGAACTCTAATAAATGAACCGAAGATGAAACAGACAGTGTGGGCAGCACTGAATAATAGTTGTGATGCACTATTACCTAATATCAACTTAACTTAAATGAAGGTTATGTTGATTTAATTTTAGTTTATTTTATTTGTATTTGGCTCTGCATTTAATATAACTTTGGGGCTTTTGAGGCTTTTTGATAATGTTACAATTTTTTCGTTTTTACTACAGTAACTTCTGGTGTTCAGCTGGTGTTTAATTAAAGGATTACTGTTTAAGAATGTTTAAGATGAAATGAGAAAAGCGATCAATGTTCAAGTTAGACAGTACAAAAGTTGAAAAATTTTCAACTCGACTCGACCCTAACCCGTAATCTAAACTCAAATTCTAAACCCGAATTAAACCCGTTCAAACCTAAAAAATTTAATAATTTCAGAAAATCAATTCAACGATTTTATTTAATGATTCACCTACCTTATGTGATTTTTCACATACCTAACATTTTTATAATAAATAATAATTTTTTGCCATCAAATCATATAATATAAACATATATAACATAAACTCGTGTTTTTGTTCTAAAAGTTTTTTATCAATATTTACGATAAGCGACTGATATTAATCAATTATACTAATGATAGAAAGGTTGTTATATTATGCAATTTAGTACGCTTTAAAGCATAAAACGGGTTCATACGGGTTGACAAGGGTTTTATCTATATTTAATATTAAACCCGACTGGACTCGTTTTTTAATCTTTGACCCGTCTCGTATGAGTTAGGGTTTCGAGTCGGGCTGAACGGGCTTCGAGGGCTCGATTGGACTGTCTAGTTCAAGTTGTATTATTTTTCAATTAGTGAGTATTTATTTTGAATACATTATATATTTAACTTTTATATTGGATTTCTACAATTCAAGCCCGCAACACACTAATTATAGAGGACCTGCCCAGGACCTGCATTTGCAGGAGGGTGCAGATTAAAGGCCTGCTGGTTTGATATATACATAAAGCAAAATTTTATACAATTTAATAACAATTGAATCTTTAATTATTGTAAGAAATGATTTGCTGTTGTTTATTGTTAACCTGATTCTAAAATTAATATTTCAGAGCGATTAACCAGTATTTTATATATTGTGGATTAATAAGATTGACAGTAACGTGGGCTGCAGTTATGCAAATAGGATGCAATAGAGCAGGAAAAAGATAAATTCATGAAATTAAAAGCTATTAAAAAAATATGTAATAATGTATTTAATGTCTTCATTTCAGTAAATTCTTACGATAATTGACAATACCTAAGATTTATTACTGCTAATACACTAATGCCTTTTTTAAAAGGATTAAAAGTTTTTTGTTTTAAGCCGTTTGGAGTTTTATTTTTAGAAGTTAATTACGCTTTTAATCCATTTGAAAGCGTGATATGAGCTATAATTTATATTTTTGTCGATATGGATCGCATTTTATAAAATAGATTTATGAGTTTTCTAAGATTATCACATCATAAGGAAGTCATTTAACGCTTATCTAATTCTGAAGTAAAAGAAGTTACAGTAATACTTCTATATAGAAAACCCTTTTTATAATTAATGTTCTACACCTGTATAGTGAAAGAAAATTCATGTAAATTCACACATTATATTGAACTACAGTTAAAAACTCGCTATAATGAACCCGATATACTAAATAAAATCTAGTAGTCGTCAGAGATTCGCGTTATAGAGGTATTGCTGCATATTCTATTAAAGTTATAGAAAAATAGCATTTTTAGCTGATATTGTGCAACAAAGTAAGCTTAAAGGGCCAAAGGGTGGGTGAGGTGGGTACCCTCTCCTTGAGGTCTGAAACTTTACCTTGATCCCCCCTTGATTTGTAGACCCCCCTCCCCCATGGATTTTTAGCTAGGAAGGGGGACCAATGCAAAATTTTAAAAAATCTGAAAAAATAGTACCTCCCCCCCCCCTCTCTGGAGCTTCATACCTTGGCCATCTCTGCTTAAAATCATGAAATGTCTGACCGGCTGTATTTTCTTTATTTAACTTTTTATTACACTTTAATTTGTCTCAAATGACCTTACAGTTAAACTAAATCAAATACCTATACAACAAAAAATTTATTACAATGAAAGCGCAACTCTAATTGATTGTATGTATTAATAATCAAAAATTATTTTAATTACAAAAATATCAGTATTAGAATTATGAAATTTACTATTAATTCTGTTGTTTTATAGGCTTCTGAAAGAATGGGTTTATTTCAAGTATTATATGTGACGGCACTTTTAACCGGGATATTAACCGGGATCTGGTTCGCAAATAAATATCAAATCAAAAGCATGAATGAGTTCATTCAAATAATAAAGGAGTATTTGACTTTGAAAATTGATTAGGGAATGGAATGTAAAATGAATTCTTACTTTATTGTAAGTTTGTACTAAATTTTCTCAAGAACTTCTCAACTCAAAAATTTGTTAAATAACCTTATTATAAAATTTAAAAATACAGCAAAATATTAAAATTCTGTGTTGTTAATGATAACACAGAATTATGATGACAATGATAAGACTTATCGTTGAAAACTTTAGGTTCTACGATATGTAATACAACTTCTTGAGAAGAAGATAATGAAGATGTATGTAAATCTATTTTATTATATTCTGATTATGTTTACTATAATTCAACTCTCAATTATCAAATCCTTTCAAATTGATTTCTAATAATCTAGTACTGTATACCTTTCTCAACAAAAGGTCCGCTACCAGGACTAGGTGGCGGACTATTTATTGAGAAATGCATGCAATATTCAATTAATTTAAAAAACTTTTTCAATTGTAAATATCGTTTCGAAAAATTAGTTAAATTTTCTCTTAAAAGATTAAATTTAATATTAAAAGTATAAATCTATTACTTTGCTACACTTAATTGATATATTTAAACCATACCTGGACAAGGCATAGGTTTGCCTAGAATGTAGACCCCCCTCCCCCAAGAAAATTTGAAATTCAAAAAATTGTACCTTGGTCCCCCTTTGATTTTAATTAAAATTTCAGATTTTATTATAATTAAAATTCCTGTAAAAGGTTATTGAATAGCTCTATGCATTAATGCATCATTGAATGGCATTAAAATCTATGATTTTTAAATGATTCGTCACACAAAAGGGAGAAATTTAAAAAAAATTTTGGGGCGAAAATTTTTTTTGGCGTGAAAACGCAATTTGAGGAATAATTGCCTATTAAAACCGATGAGTTTTGACCCCCTCGGTTTTTCAAGAAATCTTGAAATGTAGCCCCCCAAAGGTCCGGAGCTTGAACAGGTATGATTATTACTATTAATAATAATGTTATTTGACTCAAAATATTGATAGTTTTCGTTTAGTGCTCTTTTATTAGTTGCAAAATATATTTAACAAAAACATTCATTTCTTAATTAAGTTCTTAGACTTAAATAAAACAGACATTAAAGATAATAGAATTCCATTTTATCAGTGGCGAAGCTAGCATAGGGGCAGAGGGGGCATATGCCTCCCAATTTAAATTAAAAGTTAATTAATTTCATAAAAAACTTGATTGTATTGTATTTTTGAACGCTTGAATTGCAGGAAATTATTCCATAAAGGTTTTTATGTTTCTACAAACTGTAAAATACGTTATAATTCTTTGAATAAAGGGTTCAAATTTAGGTAATAATCCATCAAAATTTTATTTTGTTTCTATGCCCCCTAACTCAAAATTTTCTGGCTTCGCCACTGGTGTTAACCATAACTAATGATATTTAACAATTGCTTTTTATCTCGCGTTTGTTTATAAAAAAAACCTATTATAATAGTAAAGACATCGTAATTAATGATGTTCAACGCTCGAGCGCGAGCACCGATCGTCGAATTTTCTTCGAGCGTGAAAATTCCCCCTCGGGCGAGCACGAGCGCCGAGCGTGAACATCACTAATTGTAATGTTCCGACTATTTCACTATAAAATAATAAACTGTTGACATACAGCACTTTAAAGTAAGTGCTCAAAAAATAAATCAAAATGAACTCATTTTTTATAAAATGTTAAAAAACTAATACCTTAAGCGCCTGATAATAAGAAGAACTGCCAGTGACTGTGACTTGTATGCGCCCATTTCTTTGTGCAATCGCTAACTCTGTTAATGTATCGATAGTTTTCACGTGTGAAGGAATAGCCATTAATGAGTAAAGACATCCGCCATAACTCGATGTCAATACAACACACGCCAAAATCCAACTAAACATTATCATTCTTAAGGGTGCCAAAGATGGCAAATCACATGTCAGGGGCTGTCTTAGTGAGACAGAAATTATAGTCCAACTCAAGTCTATTTTCTTCAATTGAATCCAATATTTAGATAAAATCCATGTAATAAATGAAATCAAAATGAGAGACAGTATAACAAAAACCCAAACTAAAGGATCAAATGGTTCGATAACTAATGTTAGATTGGGTTTTGCTTTTGGATAAGGGGTTATGAATGAAACCGGTGTTATAATATGTGGATCAGAGAAATAAACAGCTTCTGAACGTTCATAAGTGATAGTGAGTCCACCGAAACCAAAGTCTGCTCTCTTTTAAAGTTATAAAATAATAATTAGTAGAAATGTGAAAAATAGCATTAACTAGTTTTTTATTCCCATTTAATCCATTTCGGAGTTAAATGAGTTAAAATATCATTAAAATAATTCATTTGTAATATGTTTATAATACCAAAAATATTTTTAAGAGAATTAGAGACAGAGACGGCCAAAATATCCAATAATTTGCGCTCCAGGGGAGGGTAATTCTGGAAATTTTAAAAATTCTAAGGTATCTAAACAGAACAGGAGGGTACCAAGGAAGCTTTCTTAACTTTTATGAATCTTAGGGGGGAGGGGTACTTTTACCCACATACCGGCCTTGGCCATCACTGATACCGACTATAGTTATCAGTGAATATTTGAGATTTTTCATGTTTTTCACATCTCTAATAATTAGTTATCTATTGATTAAGAAAAAATTGTTCATTTATAATATAAAATTTTTCACAAAATTTCATCTACAGTATAATTGGTGAATTCATAATTAATTTATTAATTCACCTAAAAATTATTAAGTTTTTTAATATCTGTAAAATACATGAATTAAGCTGATCAATATTTTTAAAAAATACCCTTGAGCAAATCATTCCAATAATTCCAGTCCACGTATTATTAGGCAGTTTGATTCCCCAATCATTGTTGCAGTAAATGATCTGATAAGTAAAATTGAGGTAAACACTCAATGCTTGTAAAAGATAGACTTCAAAACCACCGCTTAATGTCCACGTCTTATTACTGGTGTCATATTCCATGAATACATAGGGAGGACTCTTATAAAATCAAATATATAAATATTTTTGCTCATAAATTATGAGTCATAATAAATGGTTAGATGTTTTATTGGGTAATATTTACCAAATTTGTTGCCACATAAAAACGTTTTCCGTTTAAATCAATCATTGATGACATACGTTAAAAGACTAATCAAAATCAATGAAAAACACTCGAGAAAATAAATTTCGATGTGTAGAGCACTTGATTTCTTTGCTAATTATGGATTCAAATGCTTTCAAGCGTATGTAAATTAATTCATAAATTTTAGGTGTAATAAGAATAGTTATATTATACAACAATAGTATATAATATTTATAAGAATTTATTAACCTATTAGAGGACTCTTCAAATTTCTATTCATCTATAAATTTATTAAAATTTAATCGGAAAGAAAAACGATGTAACTTATTAGAGAAGAAAATAGATAGAAAATAAATCTTCTAAACTTACGATTCAAAGTAATAATAGTCAATAATTTAAAAATTGATCTGTCATCCCATTAAGTATTGAACTTCAATCATTTTGAGAGCCGAGACACTTCATTAATAGTTGGATCTCGAGACCCAGGTGTTATGACAATCGGGAAGATCACGTTATATCGTTTCAACTAAATTACAAAATAAATATTTTTTAATGGCATTAAAGTTAAAGATGAAAACTATTGCAATAAAATTTATGTTAATATGGAATTAACACTTAAGCAGTACTCTAAAAAACAAAATGGTCTGTCAACTTGTAATATACCTGTATATCGAATAGGGAAAAATAAGCGCAATAAAACACAATCAATTCGTTAAACTAATATCTGTATAATAAAATGTAAAAATATTCGATATTTTAATTAAAGATATCAATGTTAAAAAATATTAGTAAAATATAAAGTAAAACGCAATCTTTTATTGATTTTATGCAGAAATTCCTATCTGTCATAACGTAACAAAAAAAACAATAATTTTGTTGCGACTGATCCATTGATTGTTCATTAATTATATGTTTGATGATATATAAAAAAAATTGT
>JAUJYT010001154.1:0-12792 GCA_033996565.1 Nanhermannia nana
TAATGTAAATTATCTTCATTAATTGTTAATATATTCAATTTACTAAATAAATAATTTTTAGTAATTGAAATTTTAAGCATAGGAAAAATCCAAGATATGGCAATTTTAAAAAAATTGTTACAGACCTACACTTAAATTCAGGAAAATCTCTGGGGGGCTATAGCCCCTTAGCCCCATAGGTAGCTACGCCGGTGAATTTGAATGCTATATTATATCTCAAAAATCGGATCTGAATAAATGAATGATACTATTAAATAACTTTATGTCACTTTCAAAATTAAAAGCTGAATTGTACTGTACATCAATATTTGAAACTCAAACGGTTTACTTGGGATAATATAGCCCACTTTCAACTCTATATTTTCAAAAGTAAATATCTTCGTTACAACCTTATAGACCTTATAGTACTCACTCGACGAAATGTAGTGCAATTACTTATGGGACACCCTTTATCTATTGAACACTACAATGTGCTACAATATTGCTCGAAATGCATGTTAAAACCAAACTTTACACATAAAAAGTCAAATTATATTTTCCTTTAGTTTATCTCATTTTTTAATCACCAAATTCTGCAGTTTTTATTCTCAAAATATTTGCTGTTCTAATAATAATCATTATCTGACTTCATGTCATTCCTTTTATCAGTTGGAATAAAAATTACATTTTCAATGACTAAACAATAGTTTATTACAGAAACTCATTAATGTCTTGACCCTTAAGTTTAATTCCTACACATCGCTGGATTTGACCTCTTATTGTTTGGTCAATAGTATTGTTTAATTAATTAATAAAATATAAACATTTGAGTTATGGATAAAAGCGAAAGAGATTTAAAAAACGATTTAAGAGAAGCTCTCTTTAGAAACAATGAATACGAGACTCAATTGGATTCAGTTTTGAAACAAATTCAACTCAAAGACAAACAGATTAACGAACAGAACAAACAAATCCAACAATTGAGAGACCGATTGCACAAAAGCGTGGATTTGACTGAATTCGAAACTTTGAAAGAAAATTTAGACAAAATTTCGATTAATTTAAAAGAGTCTCAAAATAAAAACGATCTTTTGAGTAATAGATTAATCACAAAATCAGAAACAATAGAATTACGCGACAATCAAATCGATTCGCAAATCAATGAAATCAATAAATTGAAAAAGTCTTTAAACGAATTCAAGAATATTGTTGACAAACAAAAGACTTTTATCACAGAATTGAATGGAATGAAAGAAAGTCGTGATTATTATAAGAAAGAGTTGGATATTGTATTAACACAAAAGTCAGAATTACTAGAATTGGTGGACATTTGCAGAGAAGTACACCTGAAGCACAACGAGTCCAATATATCGGTTGAAGATATGAATCAATCGATTTCTAAATTCTTGCATTCATTTAATAGTGATACTAATGGCGAGTCAATGGATTGCGTTCTTCATATCAAGTTGTCTGATGTGGAAAAAGCTTTGGAAGAAAAGAGTCGAGAATACGATTTTATCATTGAGTTGAATGAAGAGCTGAACAATAAAATGCATGTTATGAATGAAGAAACCAATGAAAAGATAATTCAAATGAGAGCACAATTATTGCAAATTCAAGAGAAATGCACTCAACTTGAGTCTGACCTTCAGCTGAAAGTCTCTCGAGAACAACATCTGGAGAACCAATTAATTGAATACAAAACACAAATACGAGACTATTTGCAGCGTGTGCTCACAGAAGAAGAGTCCTTCAGAACGGAGAGAATTCCAAAAGAAAACCAAACGCTTGAGAATGAAATCCGAAAATACAAAGCACTTATTGAAAGCGTTCTGACAAATAATTATAATTGTATGCCAACGACTGTCAGCATAAACACAAGTGATCCAAATGTCAAAACTGGTGTTTCTACCTCTGAATCGAGTGATTTATCTAATTCATCGAACTTGAGTAACGTATCCTTTAACATAAGCCCAAAGTTGCCATCGGGTACAGACAGTCGGTTAATAATGGCTGACGGAGAAAAAGAGTTCGCGGATCAGAACCACTTGAATGCACTCAAACGCGACCAAAGTGTTCTCAATGACACACTCTTTGGAATCGATGACCAGAGGATGAGTACTCTTCAGATGCGTAACAAAATGGTTGCGCCGCACTTGAGCAGTGCATATGCAGTTGAACTGCCTTTTATGGCGAGCAGTGTTAATGAAGACTCTATAAAGTCTGGATTCGCTAACAATCAAAAAGATAACGAAAAGGTTCGAAAATGAGATAAAAAAATTCTGTTTTTCATATCTTTTTATTTTAAAATAGTTTTATTAAATATTTTAGAAAATTACTGTATATTATATTTCTTATAGTATTGTATTTAATTAGGAACTTATAAAAATGTATTGTCTTTACACAAATTTATTGAATAACTTTATTCTCAAATATAATATTCTAATAATAAGTTTCTATTTTAGTATTTAATGAGTTCAATGATTTTATTGACAATATCTTGGACCTGAGCCATAGCTCCGATTCCAACGTCACCACAGGCTAACTGTTTAGAAATGGGACCGATTTGTATGTAACCAAACGAATGCAAATTCTTTAGATTTTGTTGAGTGATAGGATGTGTCCACATGTGAACATTCATTGCCGGAGCAAATAATAGCGGTTTACTTAAATCCCAGGCTCTGACCACACAAGTCAGCAAATTATCACAAATACCACTCGATATCTTTGCGCACGTGTTTGCGTCCAACGGCGCGATCACTCCTATTGTGGCCCACTTTCTGAGCTCAATGTGAAGGACTGGGTCTCCCATTTGGGACCATTCGCTCCATTCGTCACAATCTCGATATACTTTCACTGTTTGACTGATCTGTTCGTATGGAAAGAAATGCATTCCATGTTCTGTTGTCACCACTCGTATGTTCAGAGCTTTCTTTTTGTCATTCTTTGAGAGTTCGTTCAATTCTTGTAAAAGTTGTGGTAATTTTATGGCCGCCACAGATCCGCAAACCATTAACAATATGTTTATTTCATCGTTTGCTGACATCTTATGCTTTCGTTATTTTGTTTGCTTTTGGTTTCTGTTCTCGAAAATTAATAATTTATTACCATTTGATTCAATGCTTAAGAATTTGAATCGATTTATAGTAATTTCAAAGTTAGCGCTCTTTTCAATAGCAGTCCATTTGTATTTGTTTTTAATTAATAAATTATATTTACGTTAAATATGTTTTTGTTAATTATGCAAAACTTTTGGCCATAATTTAGTCACTCTTTTCAATAATAATAGAATTGAGACTCAATTAAAACCACTAAATATTTAATCTCTTGTAATAAAAATTGTGATAAAATTAATGTTAAAATAAAGTCATAATAAATATTATATAAAATAATTACGTAATTAGTGTTTTACGTAAGTTATGGTTTGGCACAGATTTGACACTATTTTCATACGAATTAAGTTTAACTCAATTTAAATAAACTTTTAATAAAAATTATGTTTATTTAAAACACAAATATATATCAAAAAACTTATTGAAAGCTTAGTTTCAATAAATAATTAAAAGAAAGGGTAAAATAAGTGAAGTTTCGATTAATAAATAGATATATAGTGAGAAACAGGAAGTGTTGGGATTTTATAAGGATTTTCTTCTAATATATAATGCCATTGAATGTGATGTTCACTGCATTCAAAACATTTGTTCACATTTTGTGTTACTTTTGAATACAGTTTTTCAACAATAAAAAAGATGTCAAAACGTGTTTCAGATGTGATGCAAAACAATAACAATAAATTGGCAAAAATGGAACCAATCGATGATGAAATGGTTGACGAACAAGAACTACAGGCAGACGATGACGAAGAGGACGACGAAGAGGAGGAAGACATGGAGGGAGTGATTACGATAGAGGGCATAGAATTGGAGGCGAGTGTTGACAGAGTGAGGGATTGTCTCAAACAAAACAAGATAGAAGTGGAGGACATCGATGACTACGACTTCTACTTGCAGGAGAACCGACTGCAGAACGAGCGGTCTATTATAGAGCAGTGCAATCTCGTTGAGGGCGCAAAACAACAAACTAAACTCATTAATATTAAGCTCGTCTTTGACACTGACCTCAGAAGAGTCAACATTTTAGACATTTTGAAACCACCCGAGAATGTCGTCAAAGGTCTGCCCAATAGTAGTGCTAATAATAGTTATAGCAATGGAAACGTCGGTAATAACAATGGTTTGACTCAAACGCAAACTCAATTACAGACGCATTCATCTCAACATCAGAAACAGTTATTACAACCAAAACGACTGATCGGTGGCATTAAAAGTGTACAAAACGATGGCCACTCTTTGCCATCGCCTGGAAATCGGTCCGGAAATAACGGACAGATCCAGTTGTGGCAGTTCTTACTCGAACTGCTCACTGATGCGGACCATAGAGAATGCATTCAATGGATTGGAAGCGACGGTCTCTTCATATTTACTTTTATTAATTATTATATAAATTTCTTTCTTATCATTTATTTAAAAAAAGTCTTATTCAATTGCGGACCAATTGTTGCATCACTTCCTGGTTTTGATTTTTACCATTTCTGATAATAATTTATTGGGTTTGAGTGAGCGATAACCTAACCCTTTAAACTTAAACTGTTGGGGATTTACAACAATAGGTCCGCAGTTATCAATATTTAAGGTGAATATAAAGTTTTGATAGATTTGATTGAATGTATGAACTAATAGGTGAGTTCAAGCTGAACAACCCTGAAATGGTGGCGCAATTATGGGGTCTTCGGAAAAACAAGCCAACGATGAACTATGAAAAGCTGTCGCGCGCATTGAGGTATTACTATGACGGAGATATGATCGCTAAAGTCCACGGAAAACGATTTGTTTATAAGTTTGTCTGCGATTTGAAGTCTCTTATCGGATACGATGCGCAAGAACTCGATCGACTTGTCTGTCAAACACAGCAAAAACGAATACACTTATAAATTATTTATTTATTCATATATTGTATTAATTCATTAATAATTACTTTTTTTTGTTCATTTAATTAATTTATATATTAATAATGTATTTGCAAATCATTTAAACCTTAACATTTGTATTATATTTGATGCTGTGATTTATTTCATTAATTAAGTTTAGTTCAAAGTATAAGATATTATTGCGTGCAATAATTACCCCCTCAATAGATGTTGTGATGAAACATCTCATCGATCGGTTAAAATGAAAGCCTGTGGAGAGTTATCTATTGACAGATTTAATATAAGTGCACACAAAACGGGATAAATATAGACTAATAATCATCCCTTTACTCCATATGTTATTTACTTTTACTTTAAACCTTTTTATTAGAGCTGAGTTTACTTTTACTACTCTAATATTGTAATTACAATTATTTATTTCATGTCTTGTTATAATAGGTAAGAAAAACACTCAAATTTTTAAAGCATTAAATAGTTTTAGCTCAAGATTTTAGGTTAGAATTGAACCACATATTCGTTACCCAGTTATAGATAAATCAGAGAAAATATCAAATTTTAGAATTAAATCAGAATTTATTGAATAAATTATTTGAGTTCTATTTTTCTATTTTCAAATTTGAATATCAAAGAACTCAATTAACTCTAAAATGGGTTTAACTTATGCTTTATTATTAGTATAATGAAGAAGAAAAGAAAAGACAATATGTAATCAATTAAAACAAATCAATACTCAAATCCTCTAATTATGGCAATCGTTGAGAAGCCGGAAGTTCTTATAGATAACTGTTTAGAAATAAACAGCGAAGAAGAGGATGAAGAAAATCGAGACGAACACCAAAAACCTTTAATAGATAATAATAATACTAACAGTGATGAGAATCATATTCCGCTCTCAATCGGAAAAATCAAAATATTCAAACCTCGTCGGCGTAACAGAACATTAATGAGAAAATATCTAACTATGTGTTTGACATTTATGGCTCTCATTTTTGCTGTCATTTATATATTTAAAATGAAACGTTCGTTCTCTTTAATGTCTAATAAACATAAGAGCAGTCAAACCACTTGCGATCAATTGACTAAACTTACGCTTTGGAACAAAACTTTCCCTATGCTTACAATTGAATCTGCTTTAAGACTCGTCGACGTAAATAATGATACCGTTTTAGATGTTATTGTCCCGTTTGGAACCGGTAAGTCATTCACTTTAATCAAAATTTTGTAAAATTTGGAAACTTTAAATTTTTTTTAAGCGTTTGTTTTAAACTTTTAATGGCTTTTAAATAGTTTAATGCAATTGATTTAGTGTTGTATTAAGCGTTCATTCGTTTTGCTATAAATTAAGATGAATGCTATAAAAGTCAATTTATAAGATTTATAATCCATTTGAGTTGATTTCGCTGATTCCATATAATCTTTTTGAATGTTTTACTATATTTTTATGGCTTTCCTTTAAAAAGTTATGCTATTAATTGCTTATATTCTAAGATTCTTGGATTTCGACCAAAAGATTTGTGATTCGATTAAAGTTTAAATAGTCGTATAATTCTAAATGTTTGACTGCAATTAAGATATTAAGTTTGATAATCAGCCAATTTTCACAATAATTTTTTTAGTCAGGAAATGACTGTGTAAACATTTTGTGTAAATTGTAAGGTAATTGCATTCTCAGCAATGATAAGCCTCTCCTATATTTAATGTATAACTTGATTAGTTTATGCTATTTTAGACCCTAAATATTGTTAACTTATTAGATGTTTTTCTTAAAAACTTAGGACTCGATGCCGCCTATTATCGAAATGTTTTGTGCCAAATATACTTTAATCAAACAGAAGGTGATGTCTCAGGTAATCATTGTATAAAAACTTAATAAATTGTATCTAATAAAGGCTCAAATTGAAAAGTGCTTTAAATAGCATATAAAAGCACTAACACATTAATTTGTTTTAAATTAAATCAATATTTAATAAACATTAGGATTATATACTACTGAAGAGGTATTCTCTAACTGTAGATACAAATATCTAAACTAATTGATTATTATTTGATTTTATGAATTTTATTTATAATTCATTTTTAATATCATAAACTTCTCTATAAAAAGGATGTGGCGGAGGAGTTATGGCAATCGATGGCCGTACGGGAGAAGAATTATGGCGTCGATACACTCCGCATGAATTATTCGCAAATAATTGTAATAATGATATAAATGAAGATGGAATTAAAGACTGCATTTTAGGAGGACGTATGGCCGTGAGTTTATAAAAGTCTGATTACAATAACAAAATATTGAATGAAAATAATTTATTATTCCATAGTCTCTTTACGCTATCGACGGGTCGTCAGGAGATATTATTTGGTTTATTTCTTCGACTTCAGGCGGTCCTATAGTCGAAACTTCAAACTTTTACACTCCTCTCTACATTCCAAGAGATATTGATGACGACGGTGTGCCTGAAATAGTGGGCAAGTTTTCATGAATTGCTTATTTGTAAAATTAGTTCATAATTTGTTAAATTAATAGTAATTCATGGCGGAGACCCTCTAAGAAAACCGAATGAACGAACCCGAATAGCCGGCAGATTAATCGTTATGTCGACCAAAAAAGGTGATACAAATTTAATTGAATTCAATAAATAAACATTAAATAAAATAACTTAAAAATGCATTTAAAGGTTCGATACTTTCGTGGAGTTTAGTACCCGATGAAGCAGAAAGTTATTATTCACCTCAATTATTAGTACATCCTGACGGAACTTTATTGATACTGTTTGGTACAGGCGGTGAAACGCATGCCGGTTCGTTGTATGCCATCTCATTCGATGATCTCTTACAAGAAAAAGTTAAAAATTCGAGACTTATTTACACGGATTGCTGTAAGGGAGTAATGGTTCCGCCAGTTCTTATAGATATCACTAACGATGACATTCTTGATATAATAATGTCTCTCTTCAATTCAACTGTTATTGCTTTCGATGGACTCACTTTTCAAGTTTTATGGAAAACTGAATTTCCAGGCAGTGAAACCTATAGGTATTCACATTCAATTTCTTATTGAATTTGATGAGTATTTTCAACTTTGTGTTAATGAACTTTTTGTTATAATTTATAGCACACCAGCAGTCGGTTATTTCAATAATGATACGACACCTGATTTCGCAGTAATCTATCAGTTCGGACCTGGTTTTCCCATTTACTATCACACACAGGTATTTCATTAAGCTTTCAATAGTGTTTTACAATATATTTTACATTATAAAGTGTCCTAAAATTGCTTTTGCTTAATATGCTTTCATATGATCGTATCGCTTACTTTACTTAAGATGCATACTAAAATTTACCGATAGCTTTGTTCTTTTTGTGAGTTCTGGACATAAGAGAACAAACGGACAACCTTTAGATCACTTATTACATAAAGCAATTAAATAAAAGGTCTTTTTATTATTCGGTCTTTTATGACGTACTATTTTATAGTTTACAAGAGGTCGTGTATAGTCGTGAATTACACTTACTTCTTAATAAATTAGTTTGATTTATAATAGGTTTGCACTTTCTGATAAAAATTTACTTAATCCAAATTTATAGAAAATATTATTTATAACAATACACTTTATTTATTTTATCTCTTAATTAAAAGTAATTTTTCTTTATAAAGTTATCGATATTAGACGGAAGAAATGGTAAACCTTTGTTAAAAAGTCCTGTAGATATGCTCATAGGAACCCAATCCTCGCCCTTAACTATTTCTACACTGACCGCAAATGATATATTTTTATACTGGTATTCTTCGTGTGAAAATAATCAAAATGATAAAAATATATCGTCTGATGACTTACGTAAAGCTCAAGAATTCAAAATAGCTCCCGGTATTCATGTCTTATTTATAGATAATTTAATAGTTTAACTAATTATCTTATACTCAGGCACAACAGTTCACGACAATTCAAGGGCTGACTTTTGTAAGCTTCGATTCAATTCAACACTTTTCACTCAATTGAGAGCCATTAGCCCAACATCCACCTCAATATTATATGATTCAAGAGAGCAAAACATTTCATATATCAATTACACTGCGATCGGATATCAATGGATTCAAGAAAATTTAGGACCAAATGATTTTTACTCAAATAACTTACAAAACTCAGACTCTGACCAACCTTTATATCAAGAATATCAAGACAAACCTCTAGGACTAAAAAATCCTTATTCTGAGAACACATACGACCAATCATTACCTTTCGGTTATGATCGACGCTATCAATCAAGACAGAGATATAAGAGACACGTTGGAGTACACGATGGAGACGGCGTTCAAAGAGTCATATCTACTGGTATTAGTGTTCTTATAAAAAATTAAATATTTATTTTATTCTAAGATTTATTGCATTAAATATCAGGCACTTTAGCGCCGCCTTTAACAGGAAATTTGGACACAATTGACTTGATTTTTGCAACCTTTTGGTTTCCTGCGTCTCAAAAAGTTCGTCTTATGTCACCAGAAATGGCAAAATGTATTACTCATTATATGAATCCCGAAGAAGAAAGTAAACTGCGATTAGAGGACAGAAATTCTCTTTTCAAGCAATTGGAATACGATCACGACAGTTATGAAGAGGCCGTTAAAGAGATTTGTACTTTGAAGACAAACGAACGCAGACCGCAAAAGAATTCGGGCAGAAATGACTTAATTAAAGACATGGGATCTATGACTTTACATAGAGTTAATCTTAAATGTAGTTCTCATAGTAATGATAAAGATGTCAGTGCAATAAAAGAATATAGCTATCAGTGGTGGCCCAGCTATATGGGACTCGGCGCTGATTCTGTTGTGAATGTTAATGATGTCAAATAATAAATTCTGTTGATGCAAACCTCTCTTATTTTATTATCAGTTCAATTCATTTTATTGAAATTCATATGATTTATACAAATCTTGTTTTACTGTTTAGTATATTTTGTATATATTAATGGTATCTTTAAATTTTAAGAAAATACATCTTATTATTTCATATAACTTATAGCTATTTTTGCAAAACATCTCTCCCTAAATACAGGTATATGTTTGAAGTATTAATAATTTTCTTGGAAATTACAAAAACATGAGGAAAGACCGATCATATCGAAGTTGAATCCAATTTGAAAAGATCTTTCTACCAGTCAATCAATTTTGGATTAAATACAATTAATGATAGTCTGAATTAATGTTAAAATTTTTTGATAAAACAAATCAATGAAATTGAGCATATAATGCAATCAATACGAAATGTTTAAAGAACATTAAATTAGCTGTTTCTCTATCTTTTTATAAATCTAGTTTTGTAGAGTGCATAGTATTTAACGATAATAATATAGATTTTTTTTATTTTATAAGATGGGCTATCAATAAAATAAATAATTGTATAGATAATGAGGAATAAGTGATATCTAAAGGAGCATCGAATAAATCTTATTAGAGAATATACATTTATTATAGCATTGATGGCCATTATAATGATTTTTTAAGATTTTAAATATAATTTCAAATGTCAATTAAATAAAATTTGTCATAAATTAAGACATTAACTTTGATTTACTGCTATCCATCAAAAAATTAAGTTATCTTATAGTAACTTATTGAAAGATGAGGTGGGACGGGTCATCTCCACCTTCAGGCTTAGGAATTTTTGGCCAAGAGCTAAGAAATATAATGCGGGTCATTATAAACAGTCCATTTTAATGTTGGAAAAGCCTCTGTTAAAAGCTTTTATTTGATATAAATCTTGAAAAACTAATCAAATCTGTCGAGTATACTATAAACTGTGCATCAAAAAAAATTATGGCAAATAAATTTGAAAAATTAATGTCTCTATTATAAAGAAAAATAATATATTTAATGGACTTACTGTTTAATCGAATTCCAACATTTTCAACATCATCTCTGTATTTTACAACTCATACCTGTACTGCATTACAAATTAAAATTAATTTTTCATTAAACTTCTGAATAAGATCTCAATTTAATTATTTTAGTTTAGAACATAAAACTGACTATTAATCCAATTTTAAGTCTTTCACAACATTGGAATGTAGTGTAAGAATGATTTAAAGGCTCAAATTAATTGTTAATAAATCTTTAAATAACTTAAATTAATTAAATTAAAAATATTTATTATTGAGTACTATATAAACAAAACATTTAAATGAAATGTATCTTCATTTTTATCAGATATTACTGAGGCAGTGAAGAAAATATAATTAAATTTCTGAACATTTAGTAAATTAATAATTATTAGTTATTCTTAACCATTAATTAGCAATCTATAAACACAATATACCTTGTCCATGGATATATCAAATTAATAGAGCTCCTATGCTACTTAAATCCTCTATAAATAGTTAATTTGAAAAAAATAGAAGAAGAAACTTATTTCTTGTTCAATAAATAGTTTATATCAGTAAAAGTTTTTTAAAGAAATAGTGAATTCTGTAGTGAAACATGAATTCAGGAATGAGAATAGAAATTCGGGATTTTATGGAGTCTCAAATTTAAGTAGATATCAAGTTTTTAAAGCTAACCAATGATTCTTCATGTTTTTAAAGTACATTTAAATTAATTATGGTATTACACAATTACTCAGACAATCGATTATACAATTATTAACAAATTAAGTATTAATAAAATAAAATAAAATTCAATGAAACGGCTCCACTCAAATTCTTGGAAACTAAAAAAGATTCAATTTTAGATTTCTCTGTAAAATATAATTTTTTCTTCAGCTAAAAAAGTCAATCGAAGAAGATTTGCTATCAAGACATGTCATTTGTTACAAGTAATACTTTCTTTTGTATATAGAGTAGTAAAAAGTGATGCCAACCAATGTTGCAGTAAGAATAACACAACACACCATCTTTAGAGTTAATGGACGTTATAGTATCGATGGTGTTGCTTAAAATGATGACTTTACCCAAAATGAATGTTTGCTATTGTTCCACAGGGAGACCAACAAAACAGATATTTACTGTAAGATACTCTAAGACACTATTAGATGCAAAATCATACTATTATGGGATTAGGTTTTAGACAAACTAAATTGCTTGCAATGCTATTCAACAGATACATTAAATGAATGCTATTTAAGTTCAATCAACTAAATTATATACTTTTACTGATTTTGTGTTTTAGCATATTATAAGGAATAGCATTGCTTTCTAGCCTTTCCATAACTGTGCTGTACTTTATATAAACATTTCTCATACTTAATGAGAATGTTCTAAATATCAAAATATTACTGCTGTATATCTAATAAATAATGTGTAAGTTTAACTTTTGAACTTATTCTTCAATGATATGACAAGTTATTATACAGTACATTCAGATTATATAATATTACACCAAAAAGTTAGTTTTAACAATAAGCTTATAATAGAATTATATTAAACACTTTTCTCAGCGAAAAGTTTTATTTACAAAATTAGACAATTTGAGAGTATGTGATAGTTCAACAATTTTTCTAAATTGATTCTGTATTGAATCAGATATTGCTGCTCCAGTTCGGGAAAGTAATCGTATTAACTGATTGCTGCAGAAAACAAATATCGCAACTCTTTAATGTTGTAGTTAAAGCTTCAGTATATACTGTATATACGACTGAATTAATGACTGTTTGGAAAACATTCTCCTGCACTTTATTTACTATTCACTCATCAATTGTGACGATCATATCATATATTTATTACATGTCTTCTAAATGAGCTTTCGTTTCATTCCATATAACGCTTTGTGGATCAGATGTGGAGCATATAAAAAGTGAAAATAATTTATAAATGTTTACCAAAGAAATTAAAGT
>JAUJYT010001155.1:0-12791 GCA_033996565.1 Nanhermannia nana
GTTTTAAAAGCACATGTATTTGTATAGACTGGTATTTATTGAATATCAACACCTGTATAGGCTTTGTTTTGTTAATTTCATTACAATTTAGTGAAAGTCATGACTTTTATGTGGGAATTAAATCATGAATTTGTAAATAAAATTATTCAAAATTCATATAAAATCTCAGAATTAATTAAACTTCAAGAAAATATTAATAATTTTTGTGAGATTTTAAAAAACTATCCGTTAATAATTCAATTGAATAATACTATGAATGAAAACACTTTTAATAATAATAATGAAAATAATATTTTATGCAAATGTTTCAAAATATGTAAAATTGATATAAATTTAAAACAAGTGAATGATTCACAAAATAGAAACAAAAAACTTTATTCCTGTGTTTGGCCTCAATGTAAATATATTACAAAAATTAGGCCTCACTTAAAAAACATCTTTTTGTTCATTCGTCAGAAAAGGAATAAAAATTATTGTAAGAAAATGTTTAAAACAAATGGAGACTTAAATAGACATAAAACAATTCATTTGGGAATTAAAAAATATATTTGTGATTATAGTGAATGCCATAATTTAAACTTGCAGAGGCTGGACAGTCCCGTCGGTAGTTGGTCAGTAGTGACCAGGTTCGGGTTGGAGATGGTCAAGTAGGAATGTCAAAGCCCTTCATTGTCACGAGTCGTCTGGCGATCAACCAAAATGTGTATCTAAAGGAGTGTATCCAAAAAAGACTGATTCCGTTAATTAAAGAAAATAATTCTAATGATGATTATATCTTCTGGCCAGACAAGGCATCATCACATTATGCAAATAAAGTCATTAATGAATTGAAATCTCAAAACATTGAATTTGTAACTAAAAGTCGTAACCCTACAAATGTGCCTCAATGTCGCCCTATTGAAGATTTTTTTGGACAATTGATTCAATATTTATATGCAAATGGATGGCAAGCACAGAATCTCCAACAACTGAGACGTAGAATTTGACTTAGTAATTGCTGAGTTCACGGCTGATAGTAATTGTTGTAAATTATTGTTTCCGTTATCAAATGCCAGCGAGACTCCAGAAAAATTGCTAACTAATGTAGGCTCGGAAGGGGTAGCACCAAGAGCAATATTTAATGTATTCAATATGCTACTTAGTATAAACTGGACTGTATTTGCAACAATTTTAATTGCAGCTTGTATGTCATTTAAATTAGTCAAATTACCATTCGTATTAAAAATCATTGCGTTACTCAATAAAGTCTGGCCAGTATTTATGGAAAATATGCCAGCATTCTCGGCGGCATAAATTAAGTTCTGAACAACTTGATTTGCGGCATCTTGGGCATTAGTTTGGGCTACGTCCGCATGTATTAGAGCTGTTTAATTAAAAATTTAAAATTCATTAATAACTTATATTTTTGTGACATTATTTACGAAAGAAAGTTTCATATTTTATTTTTTGGATGTTTAATGCTTATTATTAATCAAATGATAAAATAAACTTTAAAAGTTTTAATAATTTTACAGAACATTGTGTTCAGCTTTTATACTAAATTTGGTCATTAATTATATGTCAACTATTTTTTTGTGTAATATTAAGGTAATATTTTTTTAGTCAAACTGTCAAATAATAACATATTATTTTTAATAATTTATTAATTATTGATTACTATCTTATGTGAATCTAATTCATAATTATTGCACAATTTATAATACAGTTAAACCTTCATAAACTCAAACATTTGGGACCAAGAAATTATTATGTGACTAGAGGTTTAAATCTTGAAAATTTTCTAAAGTTGCATCCGCCAATACCCACAAGGACTATAACCCAAACCCACAAATTTAAAATTTAATTAAGAAATCTTGTATTTTGTTAAATCATTTAAATTATAATGAAATACAGAAATGCTTCATCAAAATTGATATTCACTTCTCTAATTCGTTGATATGAATATAATTCTCCAAATAAATTTTGGTGATCTGAACCAAAACTCAGTAATATAATTGTCAGTAGAGAGTTGCCGTTTGTCACAGCAATGCTTTTTCAATGGGACTTCTGCCATAGAGTTATAATGGAAATAATGCTTTCCAATGGGGGGCATCGATGCATAACGGAGTCAATGTACGTAAGCGTGCGCAAGTTGCGTAACCGGTGCACAGTGCTATTGGTACCTAAGGGGGTGCTAATGCTTTTTCTATGGATAATGCTTTTTGTACGTGTAATGCTTGTACGTATAATACTTGTACGTGTGCGCAAGTGGTTTTTGGTACGTAAAGGGGTGCTAATGCTTTTTGTACGAATATTGCTTGTACGTGTAATGCTTGTACGTGCAATGCTTGTACGTGCAATGCTTGTACGTGTAATGCTTGTACGTGTAATGCTTGTACGTGTAATGCTTGTACAGGTATTGCTTGTACGTGTACGCAGCCAGTTTTTAGTAAGTAAAGGATGCCTAATGCTTTTTCAATGGATAATGCTTTTTGTACGGCTACTGCTTTTAATCAAAAATCATACACCCGAGGGCGTTACATATTTTATCCAATTAGAATAAATTGGGTTAAAAGGTTGTTGGCACGTATAGTTTATGGTAATGTACTTAAGTAAACATTGGAGTAATATTATTAAATATTTATTTATATTGTGCGGTTAATTAAAGTATGTATGAGGAAAAACAAATAATAGGTGCTGGTATGCATGGCTTTGTATGCAAAGTTTATAATAGTTGTGATAAAAATGATTATTTTGCAGTGAAAAAAATAGCTATTCGAAAGTCATTAGATAGCTGTGAACTTGAAATCAACCGTCTTTTAGGAATTAAAAGTAATTTTCTTGTAAATAGTGAAATTTTGGACTTTTCTAATGATGTTAAAATTAGAAAAGAATACGAAGACCTTAAAAAGGATAGTCAGTGTATATTAAAATATGAAACTTTTAAAATTAATGTTGACAGAGTGTTGTCTGTTAAAATGGATTTTTATAAATGCAACCTTATGGAATTAATTATCAAACTTAATGAAGAATTAATTGTAAATAAACAGCCAGAAACAATTATAATTGGATATTTTATCAGAAGTGTTTTGGCAATTGAGGCTCTGGAGTGTATAAGCTTTTTACACAAACAAAATCCACCAATTTTTCATGGAAATATAAAAACCACAAACTTTTTCGTAACACCATTTACAAATGGTCGCTTTGTAAGAGTGTCTGATTGGTATTTAAATATAATTCGCAAATTTAATGGATTGGAAAGCATGTTTGTAGGACTTGAACGCTTGAAATCACGAATAATTGAAAAACTTAAATACGTGGCACCTGAACTTAGGGACAGTAAAGTCAATACATCCGTAGCTTCTGAGAGATATATTCGCTGGATGTTAAGATATAAGGAAAATTTTGATAGAGTTGAAAATGCCGATAAAGCAAATGATGTTTTTGCATTGTCACACGTTTTAGAAGATATATTTAACATAAATATAATCTGGAGCGATGACAAAGAATCTATTCTTTATCAAAAACATCAAAATTTTTTGCAATTAATTAACAATATGAGAGATGTTCGCGCTTCTAGACCTTGTATTGACAACATTTTACTCAACAAAGATTCGTATTTTTTAAGTACCCCAGAAATGTACAACAAAATATTAAGCAAAAAAATTTTTGTTTGTAATGAAAGTTTAGATTTCATAAATCATAAATTAATTGAAGAAATTAAATCAGTGGACAAGAAAGTAGTCTCTCCATTAAACTTATATAAATTATATAAATAATGATTGTTTTTTATTTAAGTAAATAGTTATATGTAAATTTTATATAAATACTTTCATATCACTATTTGCTTTTATAACAAACAAGCAACTACAGACATTATATAATTATTATTTTTATTTAAATAAAATATTTCATTTTAAAAATGTGGTTTATTATTAAATGTTCTTTGTAATTAAAAATATAATTCTGTCACCATATGAATATTCAAAATAGCCTTTATTCAAACACTGCGTTATTATTTAAATGACACTGCAATAGTATTATTATTTAACATCGCAGTGTACTGATATAAAATTCGGATTTTAAGGTCAACGTTACTGTCACGCACCTGCGTTTTCTTTCTATTGTTTGATGCACACCTGTGCTTCCTTTCTATTGTTCTAAACAAAAGAACAGGATGCAACCTAATATTTTAAATTGCGAATAAAATCTGATGCAATATAATATTTGATGATTAATGCTGACGAAAATAAAATCTGATATAATATTGAAAAAAAATTTTTTACACGTTATACACCGTTGATTTTAAATGGGTCAAACACAAAGGTCAACAACTGCTGAGAACAATTATTTGCACAATGCTTAAATAAAACTTTATTTATTTTTAATCAATATATTTTTATTTATTTCTTTAAAGTCTTAAATACATATAAATATTAAAAAAATTACCAATTAAATTATACATTAAAAACTTTTACCAAACATTATTTAATAAAATTAAAGTGCAATATTTTTGGGTTTAATCATGCGCGGTGTATATGGTTTTCTATATTTTACATCTCTAGCGGGGGAGACGGCGGCGGCGGCGGTGGCTGGAGCCACCACTGGTTCTACAGCTATAGCTTCCGACTTGTGGCTGTAATTTAACACGTATTGATGATCTTCAGTATGGTCTTCCCAATCGCTGCTTATTTTTATTTTCAATTGAGGCCAAAGCGATATGCTTGTGTTGATTTCTTTAGAATCCAAATTTAATACTCGACGTCCCATTGCTCGGTGCATCGTTATTCTTATACCACCATCAGGAAATTGTTTGATATCCATTGGAGCCTTACCACTGAAAGTGACATGTTCTTTGAAAGGGTAAAAGTCACTGAGTGTTTCTGCTATAGCTGAAAACTCAATCTTCGGGAAACAAACTCCAGTATAAGTGGGCGAGTTGTCCATGTACACGCGTATATCTATATAAAGCCATGAACCGTTGTTGGTTTCGAGCATTTTAGGAATAAGATATTTTTTGTACGCATTTTCAGCGTCACTCAACAAATACGATGCAAACTCTTTAAACATTTTGAAAATATAAGCACTGCGAGGCTTGCGCGAGTTTATATATAATATTTCAAACTGCATTTTGTTTTATATATAAAACTTGCGCAGTTTAAAACACACATAGTAGTTACAATGTCATCGTGTTATATAAGACATGCGCTACTTCGCGATTTAGAATTACGTGTTAAAACATTTCAATATACAATTTATGAAAATAATGCGAGATATTTTGCTTTGAATGGCCTCTATTTTCAAAAAAACGGACTTTTTTGCTTCAGTTGTGCTTATTTTACACCGATAGATAAAATTTCTAATAGTGTTGAAAACACACATTACAACGAATGTCAATTTCAGCTTGGGGTTGACACTTCTATTTCTATATTGGAACAAACAGAATATTGTGACGGTTTCACCGATCAACCTAGAGGAATCATTTATCCTAAAGTGCAGTCTAAATTAAGTGGTAGTTTAAAAGGACATATGCCTGCTACTAAAGCTGGCGGAGAACTCCAAACAATTGCTGGTGTTTATTACAAAGATATACCGGTCGATAAGAAAAATAATCATTTAAGTGTCAAGAGTTTTTACGTGTTAATGCGATCGGATAGTATGAGATTAGAAACATTTAATGGTACGTTTATCAAATACCCGCACAAATGGATGGACACGAGAAATTTAGTGAGACATGGTTTTTATTATACACTCATTGCAGATATAATATCATGCTATTGTTGCAAAATCTCCATTGGTGGGTTTACACCTCAATCAAAAATTTTAGAGTTACATACAAAGTTTTGTTCAACTTGTCCCCTATTAAACGAAGAATTTCTAGTGACAGAATATGGTGTTCAAAAGGAAGTTGTGCAACAATGAAGTCAATTCACTATTATGTCAAGTATGTGTAAAGAGAAATGTATGTATTGCCTACGAGTGCGGACACTTAGCCATTTGCCATAAATGTGCAAGGGGTATAACTAAATGTATTTTATGTCGCCGAGAAGTGCACTCACCCCGTGAAATAATTATAAATTAAACAAAATTTTAATATAATTTGAATAATTTTATTATTATATACAATTCAATGTAATAAATTCATATGAATAAAATATTTGTACATAAATAAGTTTATTTTTTTATATAACCATAAGGAAAAGTTTTGCCTGCATTTGGACCAGTGGTATCAGCAAGGCGTCTTTTTTCTGATAACGCCCTAAATTCCTTTTCAATATAGTCTGTAAACAGTTGCCTTTTTTTGTCGCTCCGGATAATCATTTGAGGCACACTTATAGTTACATCTTCTCCATTTATATATTTTTTGGCGATTTCAAACATATTTTGGTGATTAATAATATTTACAGTGTTAGAGTTTAAAGTCAAACCTTTTGCCTTAATTATATTACTTTTAACACCATTACCATTTACTATTTCAAGTGAATAAGTTTTTGGACCACAAGACACAAATTTAGTCGCATATGCCCCTACACCATAGTCTTTCACAATTTCATCAGTAAGTTCCCCTAAATTATTGCCAAGTTTCAGTTGTGTCGAACCGACTTTATTCACATAGATTAACGAATCCGTATCCATATATAATACATGTTCATTTTTCGCTTCAAGAATTTCATATAGTTTAAGTCTTGCGTAACTTGTTACAAAACTTGCTAATATAACACTTGTGCAATTTTGTTGTGCTCTTCTTTCGTCTTTGAAACTCCAATTAAGTATACAAGCTGTGTCTGTTAATTGAACATCTGATAAAACATTCAAACTTTCATCTGATATTATATTATAACGAGTGATATAATCTCTCGCAATTGTTGTGGTTGGAAGATTGCTCCTTTGAGCCATCTTTCCCCATAATGTGTTTAAATGAAGTTTAGCAATCGATCTCTTTGCTGGGTTTTTTATTATGTTTTCGTAATCCAATAATATCTTTTCACATTCTTCAAATTCTTTAATGTACTGTAATTTCTCCGCATCATTTAGGCCACAAGGGAACCCACTAGACTGTTGCTTAAGCTTAAGAAATGTGTCTACATACTCTACAAATAAATCAGACGACTTTTCTTTGAAATGTAAAACTTCAAATATTTCAACAATTTTATATCCTAATTGTATTGCTTTCAACACCTCTTGAATAACCCATGTACCACATAATTGTCTTTTCGATGGTAAATGCGTGCAATTTGATTGTTGCCTTTCTAAAGCACATGTGTAGCAAAGAGGGAATATCAGTTTATCGTGTAGTCTTATGGGTAATAATGGTATAAACAAGTTTTGTGGCGGTAAAATTATGCACTTCACAATACTCGCTCAAATCTTTAGTTTTCGCTAATTACATCTGGGTGACTTATAGGATAGGTTTGATTTTTTAAACACCAGGGATACAGACTACAATAATCTACATAACTTATCTTTTCATTGTCTTTTATTTCATAAAATTGATAGATATTGTTTGTTCGGCCACCATAAAATCCCTCCCGCGGTTTGATAGGTCCACCACATTGCCTTTTTCTTTTGTGAAAACTTGTGCGTTTTGAAATATATTCATTTAAATCACGGTCATTTTCCATTTCCCGCAGCAAATCGCACTCGTGTTTAATAACTAATCCGCACTTTTTTACAATTTCAGAATGTCTATCAGTAGTTTTTTTCCATATTTGATTTGGTGTAAATTTACGCTCTTTAATAATGCGATTTCTATTTTGAGCATAGCCTAAATAGCATTCATGTGCGTGCCAGTAACAGCCAACAAACTCATATACGGTTTTGGCGTTTATGTCATACCCGTCGTAATAAAATTTTCCATCATAAAATTCTTTATTTATATTTACGCTTTTTGAGATGTAATCTATCCATGCGTTTCCAATGTCACTTTGTTTACGTGATGCGCTATAACCATCAACAGGTGTAATACCAATAACACTTTCCTTATACATATTTGATCTGAATATTTCTAAACTTATAGAGGCTAATGTGAATTGTCTTGTAATTGGGTCTACTTGTGAAATTTCTTGCAACTCTTTCTTAAATTTCATAAAACAGCGCATAAGTACATTACAGTCTGATTCGCAATATTTTATTAAATTTGCTCTTAAATCATAGTTATCTTTTGGTTGTTTGTCATACCAATCAATGAAATCTTGTTTTTCACTCTCCTTCATATAGTCATAACCAAATTCTAACATTTGCGGTATATCCCCTTTATAATTTATTTTATCTACTGTATGAAATGCATGTGGAAAAAAACCTTTTTCAATGTCACTAAATCCATATGCAGCAGGGAGGGCTCGAAGTGGTTGTTGAAGTATGGCGTAGGAGTCAATGAATCGTACATTTCCACACTTTATTCTCAATAGCTTAAGACCGCTCATTATTACTTCAATATCCATATATTGTCTATCAACTAGATCCACTAAAATGAAATTATTATCATAATTTTTAGCGTTGTGTGCAATACAGTACACTTCGGCCTTTACTTCATAAGCAACAAGTGATAAATTATAAATATAATCGCCAAAATTTTTGACACTCAATTCATCTTCAAAACGTGATGATTCAGTACCACAAAGACCACAATTTGCTGGTCTATCAAAAATAGAGTTATCCCAACACAAATCACAACACGTCTTCACTTGAACTAAAACAACTTTGTGCTGAAATTTTTTATCGCCAACTTTTATCATTGCACACTCAATATCCCAAAATACATATATTTTTAAAATAGAATCTTGTGTTTGAAGTTTGAACTTATCTAATTTTTGCATTATACAATTGTGATAAGATTTCCTAACCTGTTTATGACATTTTTCACAGATATAATTTATACATTTATGTGGATTTTTTCTATAATATACTAGATTACAATTCTCGCATTTTGTGTGAAATATACATGAATTTATTTTTTTGGTTATAAATTTTAAGTGATTATTAAAACATATTCGTGTTGGAAATGAATGTTTACAATCCTGACAGAAAATATTTTCTGCCCCGTTACATTTTGGCTGATTATGGCATAAGTTACAGGTATATATACATTTATGTATAAAATAAGTAAATGATGGGAAATTACATTGTCTACAATATGACCTAACACGCATGTTATTATTTTTTGTTAAAAAGCCTTTCATATTTGTGATTACATCTGTGTGACCGCGGTTAGCAACAGAACCTTGATATTCTGTAAAAGCCAAATATAAAGGCTTTGTTTTGTACCATTTTTCTGGTCTAACATTCCCCTTATATCTAACATGTTTTGTAATTGAATCAATAATAATAATCTGATACCCTTTTAAATAATTTTGAAAAGAATCCAAATCTTTTTCGTACATTAATTCCCCATAATTTACATTCGCAGCTTTACATATTTCTAAAGCCAACTTCTTTTGAAAATTAATACTTCGCGGTTGTTGACGCCTTGATTTTGTTAACATAAAATCATTATCTACAAAAAATTTGCACACAGCTAAAGCTCTTGGTAAGCACGTGTTATTAGAAGCTGTTTGTAAGCGCGTGTTATTAGAAGCTGTTTGTAAGCGCGTGTTGTTAAAACTTTTAATTCTAAAAACACTCCTCTTGTCGCATAACATATTATATACACTTCTCAAAACATTGTAACCAATTGAGTGAATACACTCGGTTATGCTCACTTCTAATGTCAGCTCACCATTAATTAAAAAAGTTCGACTGCTTTGACTAATTTTATAAACAGCGTCCAAAAAACTAGTTGGTTCAAAATTTAGGACTCTGACAGGAGCAATAAATATACTAGTTTCCAATGCTGAGTGATGAATGACTGCTGAAACTAGGAAATCATTTCTTGTATTTTCAATGAGCGGTCGCACTATATCATCAAAGGCTAGGTCCACTTGTGTGGCTGCACTAAACAAATTACTGTAATCATTTAGATTATGTGTCACTTTGTAAACATTTTTATAAACTTTTCTCTTAAAATGGTCGAATGTTTGAACGGGATGCGAAGATATAAGCTCAAATTTTATTAATAGCTGTTGAGTATTATCGCCAACTAGAGATATTTTAGCAGCACTTCTCATTTTTTTAATCTTAGACATTTTAATGCGTACGAATTGCGGTGCAACACGCTAAAATGGAGGTAAAAATGATTATAATTGTGACGTAATACATTACCATAGAAACATATTAAACACACACACACACACACACACACAAAGGCGATTATATTGAAAAGCAAATATTTATTTAAATATATTTAGAATATAAAAATTACATATCAAAATTATTTTAAAAATTATTTGAAAGTAAATATAATATAATATTATTAATACAACCACATTAATCAAATAAAGAAAATTATAAAAAACATATCCCAAAACCATTATAATTAAAATTATTATAAATAAAAATCAAAATATTAATTAAAATTTTATTAAAAGTTATTTAGTATATTCCTCAAATTGCTTGCTGTAACGTTTGGAACTCTTATAGTACTTAGTGGAGGTCTCTCGGGGTTTTGGCCTCTCATTTTAATAATGTTTTCCATATTGTATTGTGCAGTCATAAATGGCCCATAATATAAGGGGTTAAATTTGAATGTACCAAATGATGCTCCCTGCTCATTTGGATCAAACTGTTCTAGTTTTAAAAGCTCCCAATAATATCGTCTAAACGTAAAGATGAGAATGAACCCATCCCATTTCGAGACAAAATTAAAACTAAAATGTTCTCCCCAAATATCACCTTCCATCCTAAGCATTCTTTTAAAATCTCTCATTATATAAACCATCCAATTAACATGTGGTTGAGATAAAGTCATTAATTTGGATATGACATGATCTCTATTTTCGTGAAAGAAAATTGTTCGATAATAATGTTTTGTGTTATTGTACTGTAGTGAAACATGTGTTAACATGTCATCTGCATCTCCCGGTAGTAAAGCGCCTAAATGTGTTTTTTGTGGAATTTCTTCAAAGCCTGATTCTGGTTCAAAGCCTATAGGTGAGTTAAGCCAAGTCATTTTAAAAATACTTTGTAAAGCAAGGGCGGGTATGGTTGTAAGTTCTATATCTATTATGTTCCAAACTTCAATTATAAACAAGTCGATTTCGTCTCTAGTGAATATCGAATACAAATTATTAATTTTCACTAAGACATAAGCTTTCCATTTTTGTACAATTGCTTCAAATCCAACCATATTTGTTCGAGCATGCGTGTTATTCATATGATTTATCAACCAAATCATTAAACAGAAAGGTACAAACATGCCATCAAACCAAAAGATGTACATATAAGCAAACACAGGCACTTGCATATAAAGTCTTATTCTGTGATTGCCAAAATCATGCGATCGAATTTCAATTAAATTGTCCGCAACCGGAAGGTCTCGTGCTGCCACAGCCACCATAGCTACATTTAACCCTTCCTCAATCTTATAATAATAATAATAATAATAATAATAATAATATATTTAATATAACATTAATATTAAAAATAAATTATTAAAAGACAAGTTTCCTTAAAATATTTTTATTAAATTCTTAAAAGTTTTATTATAAAATTACAAAGGAGTTATTTTTCTGCAATAAACTCGATGGAAGTGATAGGCAGCATTAATTTTAGCTTGATTTGGTGTATTACCACTTCCAAAAGCATGTATTCCCATTAAGTTAACATAAATATGAAATTCTCGAGTCGAGTAATCTAAATGTGTATCGACTTTAACATTATACACATCTCCAAAATCGTGAAGTAAACTTATAACGTTCTTTTTTTTCGCCAATGATAATGCGAATTGTTTTGGTGAGTAAAGGACCTGTGTAGCGGCCCCATTCACATATATGTATCCCTAAATAAAAATATATTTAATAAAACTTGTCTTTTAATATAAAAGGGAAAGAAGTAAAGGCATAATTTGCAATTAAATTATTTAAAAATGCTTAACGCGCTGGTGTACATCATTATATGTACACTAAAATTGGAGCTCGGGCTTTAATGCGCTGGTGTACATCATTTTATTTCAAATTGTGGGATTAAAGGGGTAAATCTACAGTTTTCGCCAGATTGGGACTCAAATCCAGCAGAGATGCATAAAAATTAATACATAATAAAAATTTTAATATTTTAAGACATTTAAAAACATTTAACATTTTCAGATCATTTAATTGCAAATTATAAGAGAGAGATAGAGATAGAGCTAAAAACATTAAAATAGATTTAATTCAAATATAAAAAATATACATTTTCAATGCTATCTCTCATATCTAAAATGATTCAGTCAAATGTAGCGAATACAGTTAAATATAGTCAATTCGTCAAATATAGCCAATATATCCTAAAATAAATAAAATAAAATATTAAAAATTTTTTGGTTTTTTTATTTAGTACTTAATTTTTATTGTGTTGTTTAATACTGAAATAAAAACCAAAGTTAGCAAAAGTGTAAGCAAACGCTTAACATGGGTTTCATTGGGGATCATTCAAGCCTTAAGAAAAAGTACTCTTGCGTATCACCTGTTAACATTTCGTATTGAAATAACATTACGTATTGAAATAACATTAGTCCCCCTTTAGGTACCAAAAAGCAGTACCCGTAGAGAAAGCGCTGTGCACCGGTCACGCAGTTTGCGTACGCTTACGTACATTGACTCCGTTATGCACCGGTGCCCCTCATTGAAAAGCATTATTTACATTATAACTCTATGGCAGTCCCATTGAAAAGCATTATTTACATTATAACTCTATGGCAGTCCCATTGAAAAGCATTATTTACATTATAACTCTATGGC
>JAUJYT010001156.1:0-12783 GCA_033996565.1 Nanhermannia nana
AATGATATAAACATGTCAGAGACTTATATGAAATGTTAATATTTTGAAGGTTAATGTTTATGAGGTTAACTCTCTCCGAGAGTGCTTTTGTGGGTATCACTCACTATAAACCATCACAATTATGATTATTGTACTATTACTGCATCCAAACTAAATCACCTCAAAGGTTCTGAGACATTATGTAAGTAAAGTATCCTTTTATACCCCTTTGAGCCAATACTTGCCACCCAAGATGTAAGCATTCCTACTCTATATCAAACAGTGTAATAACAATTACTGTTCACAAAAAAGTAAATAATGTTTAGCTCAAGAAAAAAACGAATCGGAGAACACGTTATAAACTTTTTGCTTTTAAACTATAGAGTGGGTCAACAGGAATGTAAAACATTTCTAAACCATTAAATGCAATCCAATCTAAGATAAAGACATAACGAGCCGCTAACAAACAACAAGTATTGGTCTTTTGATATTCTTTAAACTCTAACAATGCATTTAGTTTTGGTCTTTGCAAAGTCGATGGCTCTGATGGCTCTCATGTCGTTAAAGACTATAAAAGACGAAACAATCGTAAAACTGTCAGTTGACGAATAGAAAAACCTGCTCCTGGTCTCAGTGCTCTCAATGGTCTCATTTGTGCTCTTTTGTGAACATCTATACAGACAAAAAACAGACGATTCAACCTACTTGTCGATGCTTTAAGTAAATGTCACTCTAATCAGATATCTTATCTTCAAATCGAGTCGAGTTAATGCGATAACAAGATTATAACAAAATTAAATTCTATTTTAGTCTAAATCACTATTTAAAAGAATTGTTTGTAGGAAATAAAAGTTTTAAAGTTTTTTACATAAAAACAAAAAATTAAAATAACAAATAAAAAGAATACCTATATATCAGTAAGTGTTGGGCATTCAAGGACTAAACCTCGGGGATTCAAATAATAATAATACCGTTCAACTGATGAGAGAGTAAAGCAGAGAAATATGTTTTGACACACAGCAGGTGTTAGTAAATAATAATTTTTAAATAACTTGTTTTCAACTACTCTTACATAATACTGTATATATGTATTAGTGTATATTAGTGTATTACTGTATGTATGTATGTATATATATATATATATATATATATATATATATATGTATATACAATGGTCAGCAAAGGTTCACTAGTGTTTGGCCGAGAATCAGGCCAAATATAGTTAAGTGAAATTTTTTCAAATAAAGACATCTTCAGTGCTAAAAATCAAAATACTTGTAATTCACAATTTGTATACGAGATATTTTATTGTCTTCAATAATCAAAGTTTTCTTTTAACTGCCATTTAATTAAAAAGATTTGATTAAAAAAGAGTAAATTTGATTGACTAAAACTTTTTTAGTCAGAGAATGGCTTAAGTGAATCAGAACTAACTGACTAACTGTTTAATTTATGATTATTTTAATTATATAACAAAGACATATATTTTCATTTTTAATCGCATCGATTGATATAAAAAACGATTGATTTACACCTTCAGTATCATTACATCAAACAATTTACGATCTAAAAAACAGTGGAAAACACTTTAAGTTGAGGTCTATCTAAACCAGTTTTAATTTTAAAAATCATAAACAATTATTGTGTTTAAGTATCACTTAAATAACAAGTTTACAAACACCAATAGCTTAACATTGAATAAATTGCAAAAAACAAAGATAAATACAACTTATTTTGATCTTCAGATTACAATCACATTTTAAAATTGAGAGTAACTATAAAATAAATATAAACAAATACAGGTTTGTAAAAGTTGTTCAATTATTTTTAGTTAAAGTATACTTTCATTTGATAGGTTTCAATGGTAAAAGAGTTTAAAAGAAAGTTTTGATAATTACACTCATTAAGTCTTATGATACGATATATCATTATTGATAGAGTAATAAATGCTAATTGTATTGAAAACAAGGTAACCCTTTAACTAATGCTAATTTGTCAAAAGCCCTGAAGCATCTCAATGTCTCTCTCTCTCACTTTCTGTCCTAATAAGCTTTCTCAACATCCGTTTAATAAACTTATTAATGTCATAAAAGAGTCTATAATTGTAGGACATATAAAATAAAAACTATTATTAGATTTTCAATCATTATTTCAATTGGAAATCACTGCAAAAGTCGGTTTTTTCTTGAGAGTACACATTATTAATAACTAAAGCATTATGAAAGTGGGAAAATACGCGTCACATCAAAATAGACTCAATGGCAATGAAAGTAAGGATACTTTGAGGCACACATTATACCTCTTTAATAAATCAAATAAATTTTATATTATCTCTAATCAGAAAAGTAGTAACCATTTTAAATATCAGACTCGGAGGTGACAAACGCTAGCATTGCTTTATTATTAGCTAATTATAGCTTATATTCAATTAATTATTAATTAACTGATTGGCACAAAACAAGGTTCACTCGCAGCTGCACTAAATTTAACTGTTTTACAGACTTTTTTAAAAAACTTTAACTTTGACTAACTCTCTCTCATAGGTATAGGAATACTAATTAAAGAGGTTCTCAATTGAGACAAAACCAAATTTAATTTTTTATTCTCCTCTCTCATGGTTTCCCTTTTGAAACCATTTTAAAATAATTGATTACTTATTTAAATGAGGAAGATATTGAATAGCAACCAATGGTTTGTCATATTGTATAATGTGATGCAGTTATAAAAAGACCAGTGATATAAAGACCATTACATGCGTTACATGAATGACCTGCTGTTTACACATCTGACGTAAACTTTAAGAAAAACTAATATAACTATACTTTCTATTTATAGCATAACTACTATTTGTCAACATTTTAATACTTGAGCGTTGGCTTTAAAATCAGACAAATTATTTATAACTTATTTATACTTTTCTCATAAATTAAAATTAAATATTAATTATAATAAATATATGTATAATAACTGTCTTTCAAAATAAAAATAGAGAACAAGTAATGCATTGATTGATAAATATCTTTATGTTTCAATTTGTTTGACATTTATTTATAAGACATTAATCATATAAATAATCTCATAAGAGATCCAAATCATGAAATCATTAATTATATTGAATTATATTAAAAAAAACAATTTAATTAAGGCTTACCTTTAAATGTGTTGCCTTTTCTCGATTAAAGTTTTATTTCTTTTTAATTTAAATCTGAAATGAGGTCAAAATGAAGGTTATTGTAAAAGCTATTTATTTGTGAACATTTGTTTATAATATTAAGTTATATGACTGTTATAAGTGTTGTTGGATTGCATTTAAGGCATACAAATCACTGCATTGAGGGCTTGTCTCGCAAGAGTGTCTCGTATGAGACGGTATGAGATAAGCTTCAACTTATTGTATTTATTTACATAAAATCTTGAAAATGCAATACATATCCTCATATACTTACAAGACTAGTATTGTTGCATAAATAGTTTACTCTAATTAGTTGTTATTAATTAAGACAAATCTTAAACAAATTATTTACAATTCTGACAATGAAATACTTATTCAGTTATGGAAAGCAGTGATAGATATGCTTTGCTTTGAATGCTCGTGAATAATAAAATTCTGAAGCGGTCACCAGAGTCAGTGCTAATCAATAAGAGTAATAGAGTTACTAAACTTCTATTCAAATGATTTGTAATTGTAAATCATTGTAATATTGCTTAAATAAAAAAATGCATTCTTGGGTCTCATGACTTGAGCACCTAATGCTCAAACATAGTCCATCAAGCATTTAATATCCTGTATATCAATGATTCATTATTTAACTGTACTGTAGTGTATGATACCTATCAATCAGAACATAGTTTATCAGAAGGTCTACTAGTGTATGGCGGGTATATGGGATAGCTTTTTGTCAGTGTTGTAAAAACACAAAAAATATATATATACTGATGTACAGTACGAAACTGTTTATAGAATAATATGGAAAACCCCAATAATTTGATTTCTGTTCGTGAATCAGTGAATCATTTCTGTCTAATAAGTAGTGTTCGGGGGCTTTTAGATTTATAAATTGCGAAACTTTAGTTTACAGGTATTATTTAGATAAAAATAGATTTAAATGTTTGAGCATTAGTTACATTATGTATGACTAAGTGTCCAGATTTGAGCTGGAAAGTACAGATTTAGATCTAACTAGTCAAGGATCCAGAACGTACCCCAATCTGAACGCATTTTCATATTTAGGCAAATAAAAAGCAATCAAAATAAAATTGTGAAAGTACTGTTTTTCAATGTAGTTATGATCTGAAACAGTAGTTCCCAAACTTTTTTGATCGCGACCCACCTTGTATAGGGTTTTTTGCTAAAACTCCAATGATTCAATTGAACAGTTAAATAGAATAGTTTTGCGACCCAACAAAGGGTCGCGACCCATAGTTTGAAAACCTCTGATATAAAAGATATGCCTGTAGTAACTGAACAGTAATAGTTAACTCAGAGTTAATTTATAATAAGTATATATTATATTTACGTTTATATTTACTTAGTATGTGCACAGAAGAGTTGAGTTTGACCTAGGTTTAACCAAATAGAGCATATGTTTAACTTATTAGTTATAATTGATAAGAAAATAACTAATTGTATGCAAATGGTATGAAATCAAGATTTCTTAAACGATAACTTTTGTCAAAAAGTAATTCATTTTCACTAAGACTTTAAGTGTAGAAGTGCTTATGTACCTTATGTACATAAGTACCTTAGGTAGACTAAAGTCCAAGATGTCATTCGATAGAGTAAGTTCGCTTTTCTGTATAGCATATATGTACCGCATTAATACCTAACCTTAACTTAACTTTATGAAGGGTAAGGTATCAGTGCAATACATATTTGCTACATAGAAAAGCTAACTTACTCCATCGAATGACATCCTGTACTAAAGACCCTCAGGTGCTTAGGTACCTCTTACTCGTACGAGTTAGCACTATATAACATATAATGGCCATGGACTTATAATATACCTTATAATAATTAATTTCATTATGACTCATTTGAGACTTATTTTTAATTTAATTGTTGAGCAAATAAATCATATAATTCAATCACTCAATACGCAAAGCAAACCTATATTATAACCATTATAACCACTTAATTAAAAAAAAATATTTTAGAGTGTAATTTAGAGCATTTTATAAAAAACATTTTTGAAATTATGAAAAATTTAATCTTTTTTAGATTTATTATTTTTTTATTCAAATAAAAATTATCATCATTTGAGTCTAATATTATTTGTTTAGCATAAGTGTATATATTGTACATACCATGTATTATTGTATATACCATAGTCGCCCAAACTATTTTGACTCGAGGGCCGGATGCATCTCGATGGCCAAGAATAAAGTGTGATGGACGGGCTTGAAACTAACGCCCATGCTCGCAGGGATTTAAACTCAGGATGCTTGCTCTAACCATCAGCATATATAGAAACGCTCGCGCTCAGTAAAGAAATCCAGCGTGGCCTCGAGCGTCATGGCACGAGGAATTTTAAAAAATAAAATAAAAAGAACATCTACTCTAAACTAACATATAAATTTAATTCTGTTGTTTTATAGTTTAAGTTCTAAATTTATTAATAATTTGCTACACTTTTTACTAATTAAATTAAAAATGAATTCAATATCCTTAGTTAAATATTTTTGATTTTTGAGGGTCAAATAATATGCTCAGAGGGCCTGATCCGGCCCTGCGGATCGTAGTTTGGGCATCTATGGTATATACAAATACTTAATTTTAGATTACGAAGTGGGAGCGCCTGTAATCATAATTTTAATAAAAGTTTAATTTTTAACCACAACTTTCAGACTGATTTTTAGCCTTAGAAAGTAAGCATTTGTAATAACGGTAATAACCATTGTTGGAAATGAGACTTTTACTCTATTCTTTAAGTGAGAAATTTCTTTGACTAATTCGTAAGAAATGAGTCCATTCATTAAATAACAATAATAGAAGTGTTGAACATCATAAATATTTAGGAGTAATTTATGACAAAAAATGTCTTAATTCTCATTGTATTGAAATATTGATAAAAGCATTTCAAGGTTTGAATGCATTAAACATATTTATCATAATGTGAATGAAAATATCTATTTGAAATGTTGTAGAACTTGTATTTAACAATTATTGAGTTTTCAAACTCTGTTCAAACTTATGTTAAGCTTCAAACACAACAAAGGCATAAAGTTCTTATCTGAGTTGATTTGAGTTATTCAAAGATTCCTATACTTCATTATATCACTAAAATTTGCTACTTTTATGTCTCTCAAAACTTGTATTTTAATTGAGGATTTTATAGAATTGGTTAATTAGGTTAATAAAAGGATTTTATTTTTAATAAATGTCTCTAATTTTTCAATTTATAAACACCGAAGAAAAATAAAAACTGAAGAATTAAAACTCTCATTAAAGATAATATTTAAAATTATATTAATAAACATGAGATCATTCGTAACTTATATTTTTTTATTCTTATTATGACAACAAATCAATTTTACATTATATACATTATTAGCAATATTGTAAATAAACCTGATTGTCATTTTTGGTCAATTTTTAAATTTTAGTTTTAAAGTTATTTACCAAAAGATTATTCATTTTAGTCAAAGTTTGAAAAACTCTAATATTTTTAATTTAAGTTTAAGTGCCGTGTCATAGAAGCCGTTAAACACGAAAATGTCGTTCATTTCGTTAAAAATTATTAAATGATTCTCCTGTAGAGAGATTAATAATAAGAATTTCATTGCATTTCAATATTAAAATTTTATTCAATTATAAAGTTAATTCCCGTTAGAGTGAAACGTTCGGGACCAGCCAAAGCCTTTACTATAATGGGGTTTTACTATAAATGAATACAAGTTAAAAGGCAAAAATGTTATATACTATTACCCAACTCTTCACTATAAGCGGGTTTTTACTATAACGGATTTCACTATAAAGGGGATGAACTGTATTCTAAAATTGTTTAATTTCCTTATAATAATATAGTTTACGTTTTCATTTGAAATAAATATATTTATGACTCTAATTATATTGTTTATTACATTTAATTAAAAACATAAGATTAAAATAAAATAAGATTTGTTGCTGTTGTTGATGACCAGTTGATGACCAATTACTTTATCGATGTACTGTATCATATTATAAAAGTTCTACAAATGAGCTTTTATTCCTTTATAAATGCCTTTTTTCACTATAGCTATTAGTGCCCCTTTTCGGTCAGTGACCGAATTTGACCGCAAAAATCTCAAAAACTTTAGGCATTTTTGTGCTTATTTACTATAATTTAAATGTAATACAATATGTAATGATGTGATCATATATTTTATATGTTGGTTCCACCTTTCATTTTTTCAATTGTTATGAAAAACTAAAATAACTGATTTTTCGTATTATTTTTCGAAAATAATGTGCTAAAAAATTTGGCGCGAAAACGCTTTTCTTAAAAAATAGTCTTAGAAAACCGATCAGTTTTTAAGTGACCGAATATTACCTCCTAATGTGATCGATTTTTTTTAAATAAATTTTGTTGACCCTATTTTACCTCCGATTTTCTAATTTTCAAATAACCGAAAAGGGGCACTAACTATAGCATAAAACTTTTTAGAAAATTTAATTATCTAAGAAATTAATGTAATTTTAAAAACTTCGTCAATTTTTTATCTGATTTTTTATGACGAGATTTTTGTTGATAAACATTTATTATTATTGAAAAACAGGAAATAGATTTGAAGGGAACTTAAAACTAAAAAAACTTTTTCAATTATCAAATTAGTTCAATGGTATTGATTCCTTTAAATAATAATTATAGTTGTTATTAAATTGAGAATATTATTGTTTACAATACAATATAAATCTTGGGTTTACTGAGAATGTCATTGAAAATTAATGTTACTATTTATTGATGGGCCAGAATTGTCTGCCTCTGGACATTGCTCTCACACTATTGCTCATTGACTTTGAAATCTTATTAAGAAATTACTAAAAATAAACTATGAACTGATTAATAGTTTAAAATAAGGACAATTAAAGTGTTTTATATTCTACTATAGGCTCAAATCTATTGCCCGCTATTTGTTCTGATAATAGGTTTCTTATACTTATTTTTTATTCGCAACATTTTCAAAGAGTAAACTTTACCCAACTTTTTAAGATTTCAATTGTCAAGTGATGAATGAATTGGAATTAATTATTTGGTTTTTATTTTACATCTAATGCAATAATAAACACTGTATAATCAATGCAATAGTTATGGCCCGCAATTTTTTTGGTAATTACCAGAAAGTTACCAAATTTTGATGTTTTCCTCAAAATATTACCAAATTAGGGAATTTTGCATAAAAATTACCAAAAAGAGGCATATTTTGCAGAAAGTAACTTAAATAAAGTTATTTTAAACTTTGCTCTAACATTTAACTTATCCTTATGGGCAAAATCACATGCCAGCACGTTTCACACCTTATTTTTATCTAAATTTATAGGAGCTTTATAGTTCTATTAAGGTGACCAGCAGCTCACATTTCATTTGGAATGTCTAGCTATTGGACTACTTTCAAAATATCAACTCCTTGGACCCCTTCTTTTTTCTAAAAATAAAAATTTATAAAATATTATTTTGTAATTTTTGAAGCTGTCAAATGATTTCCAGGTATGAACATTAGAGTTTACACCCTCTTTGGTCGCCTTACATTGTCTTTCTCTTCATTAGTTATGAAATGTATTTTTACAGTTATAACATTTTTATTTTAAAAACATTTTTGCAATTTTTTTAAATGTCTATAACAAATGTTTACTTATTTATGAAAAGAATCGTAGACAAAAATTTCAATTAATTGATAGCTGCAATGGATAATAAGGGGTAAAGGTCATCATCAAAAGTTTGAAAGTAATAAATAATTTACAAATGTTTTAAAACTGTATTAGATATCATTTTGGTGTTAAAAAGTAGTCAAAAAATGACCAAAAAGTAACCAAATTTGTGATTATTTGCTGACCAAATGCAAACCAAAGAATGCGGTCTAACAACTCTAGTATTTATTAAAATTATTAATATTTCATTACATAAGAAAAGAGCCATCGATAGCAAGAACTGAGGAGTGGCTAAATATCTCTTAATTGTTTTTACTTTACGGTAATTAGTGTTTTACTAATAGTGCTTCACTTCATGCTCCACTTTAGCTCATTTGCTAAATTTTATATAAATTTGATCAACTCTTTTAAAATGCATTTACAATAAATCAAACTTTTTTCAAACTTACGAGAGATTGCATTCAATTATGACATGAATGCAAAAGTAGTTCACATTAATTAAATTCTCAACAAATTATATGCTTTCAACAGTTTTACACTTATTTACATTAAAGTTATGGTTACGTAAAAGTTTTAGATAAGACACCATTCAATTGAACTTTTGATTTGATAACTATTAATACTTATATTATAGTAATACTAATAGTAACGCAAAATCGAAATTATACTATCGATACATTGTTTGTGAGTTATGGCAGCGGACGCACAAACACGTGTTCAGAAGGCTTTTCATGAACTTCTTCGTGATTTGGATCAGTCATGTCTCAGAAAAATGCAGGTTTGATATGATTTAATGCTTTCACTTATCGACGAAACCTTTGAATCAGTTTTAATCAATATTTAGTTAATTAGTGTTATTATAAAAATAAGCCATAGATTAAGAGATAATCACATTTATGATAAAGTAGTGTGAAATGAAAATACTATAAAGTATAAGATATAATAATGTATAATAAATATTAATTGCTTATAAAGGGAGATATGCACAGGTGTGCGGCCAAATGCTGTGACCAAACGGACGTCTCTCTGGAGCGGACTCAGGACTGCATCGCCAAGTGCTCCAAAGACTTCAATTCAGCGCAGGCTTATATCGAGAAAGAAGTCACAGGATTTCAAGTGAGCACCACTTCGACTAACTTTTCTAACTTTATTTATATATAAATACATTTCGTTTAACAAATTGGTCATAGAATCGCATAGAGAGAGGTGTACTTCAATGTCAAGACAATATTCGTGACAAAATAGGTGCGGATACAACCGAAGCACAGATTAGTTCGTTTACCAATCAGTTTGAGAGCTGTGTAATCAAATGCGTTGACACTCATATAGAACTAATGCCTAATTTACTCAAAAAGATGAAAGATTTTATTAAAAAAGGTGTTTATAATTAACTAGGGTTTCAATCGTTATGATTCCATTAATTGTTTTAAAATTAATTATTGATTACAATTTTGCAAACTTTTTGTAGTTATAGTAGTAAATAAATATTAAATTTAATTATAAATAAATATTTTGCATTTAGATACAAATATACTGTACAGTAGAGTAAAGTTTTAGGAAGTAATCGTTTTTTAGTTAAATTATATAAACTTTAATATCAATTACAAGTTATTAAAAATGAGCCAAATCTATAAATCCTGAATCATTGAATCGGTTGCCTTTAACACTGGTCAGCACTGGTTTATTCACATTGATTAACATATCGTATCGTTTTCTGTTATCAAATATAAAAATTAAATGATTACAAGTTATTAATCAAAACTTGAATTTATATTCATATTTACAGCTCAAGAACGCATTCCTTTATTTCATTGAATGAATATTTGGTTATATTCTGAACATATTTGGGCCAAATTGGATCCAATTTCAATCTATCTCTTGTGCAGTACAGACACGAGGCGGCGATTATTGACGGATAAAACTTATAAAACTTGGTCTCTATTTAATAGAAAATTATAACTAAACAAAAAGTTATAGAATTTTAAAAATACCAATTGTTTTATCCAAATATTTTTCAACCACTTGTTTGACTGTTTTATTTGATTCCAAATCTTCAATACATTTGCAGCAGAAATAGTCGATATAATTGGCTGCGGTCGGGATCAGAAAAATCCATTTAAAGAACTGCAGTATTTTTGACTCCATTTCTAATATTTCATTATTTAAGTACTGATTGGGCACAGAAAACAATTCTTTATATTTAGGAATTATATTATCCTTTTCATCAACTTTTGCTTTGAAAACAATTATTTAAAAATTAAGTAAAAATGGATTAACTTTTTGTAAAAATGATTGAATAAAACCTGCGATTGAAAGACAACAGATGAGAACCAATTCTAATTTGTCTTCAGCGATGTGGTGATTGTCCATAAATAGGTCCAAAATAAAAATAGACAAATATCTGACCCGTAATGACAAGTTATGGCAGACACACAACAGTTTAATTCTTTGGATTAAGTCTTCGCGGTATTCAAGTTGTGGTGATCTGTGTGTACAGTGATGTCAGTAAAAGTGTTTTATATATTGATAAGAAATGCAATACAACCGTACATTCGGTACAATGCATACAACCTGTTGTGATGTATGGGTCTCTCCTTTTCTCTGCCAATCAAATAAGTATAACATTCTTCTGCGTATTCGAACTCACAGTCAAACGCTTTTAATAAAGACATTTAAGACACCAATTAATAAATTAACTCAAATTGCGTTCAATTATTCGAATTCTACGAATTGTTCGAATCGAATGCTTTTCTTTGCCTTCTATTAAAGTATTACTCACTCAGAAAAGTTAACGAATACTCAAAATAAGATCAGTTCTAACGTCTTATTTGAGTCCAACTTTTGATCATATCTTAGGTCTAAACTATTATTCATTTTGTTCTAATATTTATGGCTTTAATTAAACAGAACATTATGTGTTACGAAAGTTTATTTTTATGAACCGCACCGCAAACGGCTGTACCCGACGGTCAACACAATTACAAATGTGAGAGAACTGAGAGAACAGTCAGTCATCATATCTAAAAGTTCCAAAAACTAATAATAAGTACTAAACTAAACCCATACCTGACTAACACTCTCCGACTCACAAAATCCTATACAAACTCTTACCTTCTCTGAGAAACAGTTCATAATGTAGTGCAATACAGAGCACATGTATTGAGCCATATATTTATAATTATTAGAGTTCTATTTATTTATCATTTAAAAAGTATTCTTATTTAAAGTAGTGTTGGGTTAGTTTTTGGGACTGAGACGAAAATTTTAGTCTTCGTCTCCATCTCGAAGACGAAGACGAAGACGGAAACTAAAATTTTTCAAAGACGAGGACTAAGACTTAAACTTTTGAAAGACTAAAACTAAAATTTGAAAAGAAATACAATCTTTTTAAGATATAACAAAATTGAGATTAATTTTAATACTTAGTTAATTAAAAGTAATGCATTTCTTTTATAATTAAAAATATTATGGCTTTAATGATAGCAATCAAATAAAATAAGATAAGAATTAGTTTTGGGTCAGTCTTTGGGACTGAGACTGAAATTTTTCAAAAACGAAGACGAAGACGAAAATAAGAGCCGAGACGAACCCAACACTAATTTAAAGTGTGTCCTAAGCTGTACTGTTATACCCCCTCATAAGCTCTATCAATGCTACAAATCATTAATATTATTACTAATGAAGAGCATAGGCTCAAAAACCTTAGAGCCTGAGCCTGTAGGCTCGGAAAGGCTCTCGAGCCGAGCCTAGACTAGCCTAAGCTGAGCTGAGTCAATGCTTTCCATTATTATATAGTGATTCTAAGCTATCGTCGAGCGAAAGGGTTGGACTCATACAGAATCACATGCAGCCCTCTCTCTCATGCATGCATAACAATAAGTAGAAAACGCGCATTAATATAAGCTCAAGGTTTTCAACAAAATATATCTATTATTTGTACATATATTTTAATGATTGAC